>WBZZ01002429.1:45000-55000 GCA_019918135.1 Paulinella micropora | reverse complement strand
ATAGATAGATAGATAGATAGATAGATAGATAGATAGACAGACAGACAGACAGACAGACAGACAGACAGACAGATAGATAGATAGATAGATAGATAGATAGATAGATAGATAGATAGATAGATAGATAGATAGATAGATAGATAGATAGATAGATAGACTGATATTGCACCACCTGTCAGGGGCTGGCACATGGAAAGCGAGTGGGTGATGCACACCACGGATCTCGCCGATGAAAGGTCTGTTCACATACATACATACATACATACATACATACATACATACGGCTCATCCCCATCTCATATGACCCTCCCCATCAACACGAACACAAGTCAATGTAAAATGATCTAGTTAGAGCGAAATCAGCCACAAGGTTTGATCTGCTTCGAGCAAGTACTTGCTTCTGGATGCATGATGTCAGTGAGGGTTCTGTTGGATCTTGCAAAGGGTTGTCAGGAAGATAAGACAAGGGGAAGCTTCAAACAGACGGATGAAGAGTTAGCAAGAGAAGGAATGAGAGGAGCAAGTTGGGTTATCGTGTTAAGTGACCTTATTCATCATAGCTACATGGGCTGTATTACTCGCGGACACTCAAGAGACAAGGCCCTCACACTTTGATTTCGTCCTTCTCCATCAATGGCAGCGACACGACCATGCTGAAGCATCGTTTGAAAGCTCAGGACAAGAGCTTTCAAATGAGGACAAGGGCTTTCGAATGGCGTGCTCAGAATTTTCATACTGCAAACACTGAACGAGAAACATGAGTTCAGAGCTGGGATGTTTGGCATTTGAATATACCCGATAAATATGTGTGAATACATGTGCAGGTTCGCGGACGTGGACTTTGACACGGACACGAGTTCGGACAGCGACAGCAGCGACTCGGACGAGATCATGACGGAAGCCAGCTCAGGCTCTTTCTGACAGGGGCAACAAGTTGTTCTTGTATATTGATAATTTTAATGTATAAAAACTGAATTTTTATCAAAATAGTTGAAGACGAAAGCTTTTTTTTTTTTTTTTTTTTCACACTATTTTTTCTCCGAAGTTTTAGTATCTCTTGATACCACATTTTCCTCTTGCGCGCAAATACTTATTAGGCCGGACATAAGTAATGGCTCTAACGACACACATCACATATGCCGGACCATACTGACTAAGCTAATCAATATATTAATAGGTCTAACAATATAAGAACAGAGAATTGGGTTACTAGCGGAGTGGATTGAATTGGTTGTATTAAAGAAGAGACATCAATAAATATGTTCTTTTAGACCAGAACCGGCAAAAGTATAGTACAACGTTTCATAGTTCAAAAGCTATATATTAATAATAAAATAACAAACAACTTAGACAGATTCTTTAATCATAAGATATGATCGTGGTTGTAAACCATTTTTTAACCACATTGATATAGAAGAAAAAAAATGCTCCCGACCTCACTGTCTTTTTCTGAATTTTTTCCCGTGACAGTGACTCCTGGTGACCCGCTTTTGACTTCAAGTTCCGCACAACAGAGTCAAATACAGATTCAAAAGTTCGCAAACACTAAAGATAAGCATATGCTTACCCGCCATAGTGAAATATTTCAAGAAATATGTGAGGAATCCCGGCTATGCGTAAATAACTTATCATGATATATTAATATAAATTCAAAAAGTCAAAGCCCTCACTAAGGACCGTGCCGTGCCTTTTTCCCGGCCTGCCATGATGTTGAATTTGCATATGAGCCAGGTTTCCGAAAGGTAATTGTCAGTATCCGGGCCGGCAGGTGTCAGTAAATAACGATAAATTTGGCGACAAAGTGGTAAAAGGCTGGTAACTGTTTAACAGCCTTCAGTTAGTTAGCCTTCTACAATCACTATGAATTCAAATTATTAATAAATAAATATTAATAGTAGTAGAGATGATTCAGAAATAATGTACTGACTCTGGGGCTGTTACAGCTAGTAGGGATGAGTGGGAAGCGTACGATTTAGAAGGGAAGTGGTAACCAGCTCTACAAAACTTGAAGCAAGCGTTCTTCAATTATTAGAAGTCCTTCAGGGGAAAAAGAACGAGTGAACAATACGACGGATTCCGATTCATAATGTGATTGTTTCAGTTTGACCACCGATGACCAACTCAAAATTTAGAGAAATCTCACATTTTATCAATATCACAACATAAATGACTTGGTATAAACACTTTACATGGTCACCTCATAAACCGACTCGGACTATAACGTTCCTTCAGACAAATCCAAAAGGAAAAAAGTTAAAATATTTTCAGACCAGAGTCGGACTGCTCTTTGCCATTTTCAGACCAGCGTTGCTGCAGGGGAATAGGAGCTGCTCCTACGACAAACGAGATAAACCAGACAAACCTCTTACGTCACTGGTGTCTATTGCTATTTTCTTATAGCGCACACAACATGCATATCAACACAAGTAGCTTCCAGACCCATATTATGCAAATGTGTTTCTTTTCCTTTTACAGACTGTGCCATGGCAGTCTGTCTTTGCTGTGTTCCTGACCGTCATGCGTCTCCAACAAACGATAGTCACAATTTTGACAAATGGTGGACCGGAAATATCCCTACCACAACAACAGAATAAAAAAGCCAAGTGATGACCTGTTGCTGTTGTTGTCTTTATTGTGATTCGTTCGCGCAGGGTTGCAGCCTGGTGTATACTACTGAGAATGCATGTGTGTTATGTATGTATGTATGTATGTGTGTGTGTGTGTGTTTGTGTGTGTGTGTGGTGGATGTGTGTGATAAAAAGTGAGTTGACTTGAGCAACTTGCAAGCGCGTGGCAGGTCCAATTTGTAGGGGTCCGCAACGGCACTCAGGACATAGGTGCGTCACAAACCCCACCACCATACCACCTGCACCAACTCACGCCACCTGCACGCCATCCAACATGGGCTTGCCATAGAATAGCACGTACGCACGTATATGTTCGTACGTTCTTACGCGTGAGTGGTCCGGGGGGCCCTCCAAAAAGTGATAAGAAGGGGGGCTGGCGGGGTTTGGTGCGTTTCGCGCACCGGTCAACCATCCTTTCAGGTGTTGGCGCAGCCCCTAGTTATTATTGTTATTATTATTATTATTATTATTATTATTATTATTATTATTATTATTATTATTATGGACACCGTGATAGCCCAGTGGTCAAGTTCTACCATCTGGGCCCTGTCGCCAGTTCGATTCCCGTCGGTGCCACCAGTATTTTCATTGAACATACCGGTCTATTTCTGGACCAGTATTTTCATTGAACATACCGGCCCGTCTGGAAGTGTTGGAACTGCCCTTGCGGGGGTGTCATTAGAGCTTATCGTCAATTCTTCGTACTCCCCTCACGGGTGAGACGATGGAGGCGCATGTGCAGAAATGCATCAGCCATTGACAGAGAAGCACTATTATTATTATTATTATTATTATTATTATTATTATTATTTTGGACACCGTGATAGCCCAGTGGTCAAGTTCTACCATCTGGGCCCTGTCACCAGTTCGATTCCCGTCGGTGCCACCAGTATTTTCATTGAACATACCGATCCGTCTGGACCAGTATTTTCATTGAACATACCGATCCGTCTGGACCAGTATTTTCATTGAACATACCGGCCCCCGTCTGGAAGTGTTGGAACTGCCCTCGCGGGGGTGTCATTAGAGCTTATCGTCAATTCTTCGTACTCCCCTCACGGGTGAGACGATGGAGGCGCATGTGCAGAAATGCATCAGCCATTGACAGAGAAGCACTATTATTATTATTATTATCATTATTATTATTATTATTACTATTACTATTATTATTATTATTGTTACTATTACTATTATTATTATTATTATTATTATTATTATTATTATTATTATTATTATTATTATTATTATTATGGACACCGTGATAGCCCAGTGGTCAAGTTCTACCATCTGGGCCCTGTCGCCAGTTCGATTCCCGTCGGTGCCACCAGTATTTTCATTGAACATACCGGTCTATTTCTGGACCAGTATTTTCATTGAACATACCGGCCCGTCTGGAAGTGTTGGAACTGCCCTTGCGGGGGTGTCATTAGAGCTTATCGTCAATTCTTCGTACTCCCCTCACGGGTGAGACGATGGAGGCGCATGTGCAGAAATGCATCAGCCATTGACAGAGAAGCACTATTATTATTATTATTATTATTATTATTATTATTATTATTATGGACACCGTGATAGCCCAGTGGTCAAGTTCTACCATCTGGGCCCTGTCGCCAGTTCGATTCCCGTCGGTGCCACCAGTATTTTCATTGAACATACCGGTCCGTCTGGAAGTGTTGGAACTGCCCGTGCGGGGGTGTCATTAGAGCCTATCGTAAATTCTTCGTACTCCCCTCACGGGTGAGACGATGGAGGCGCATGTGCAGATTTGCATCAGCCATTGACAGAGAAGCACTATTATTATTATTATTATTCAGCCCAATGGCCTCAAGGCGTTAAACTGTGACGCCAACTCATAACCCTTTGGTGGTAGATGCTGGGGAGGAGGGTCGTTGCGCGCGTAAAAGATCTTAAAGTCCGCATATGCTGGTTGATAGCCCAGGACCCAGCAGACACCAGATTGTTATGGGTGGGGTTTCGAGGCAGCTCTAGCAACCGCGCTTGGTGTATGCACTTGCACATTCGGTGACGTTTTGCAAGAGGTTGCTGGGACTGCGGAATAACCTCGGCTTAGTGCAGTCTTGCCCTCAGGAGCTCCATCGGTGGCCCCGATCATCAGGCGAGAGACTGACACGGGGGGGTGGAGGACCTCGAACAAGGGTATTGGAGGCTTATGTCCGTTGAGGATATGCCATTAGCTGCATCAGTACGCCTCAGATATAGTATTATTATTATTATTATTATTATTATTATTATTATTATTTAGGGAGTACATAGGCCATCGGTCCTTTCCATGGGCTGATTGGTATAAAGCTCCTAGAGTAATGTTCTATGCCGTCACTTCCTTTATTCCACCGATTGGTGTGGAGACTTTCCTTATGGAATGGAGGACTGGATGCACATGGCCTTTTGGCTCAGCAATTGGCAGGAGATACACTATTATTATTATTATTTATTATTATTATTATTAGTATATCTTTCTTCTTGGAGTATTGACTGTGATTTATTTGAGGGTAACGCCTGAGATGAAAACCTGTCACGCTTGTGTATCAGAGTTCCAGCCAAAGTTACGGTGTTAAACTGTGATGCCAACTCAAAACCATTTGGTGGATGATGCTGGGGAGGAGGGTCGTTGGGCGCCCGTCGAAGATCTTAAACTCCGCTATGCCGGTTGATAGCCCGGAAACCAGTGGATACCAAATTGTTATGGGTGGGGTTTTGAGGTAGTTCTAGCAACCATGCTTGGTGTACGCACTTGCACATTGGGCAACGTTTTGCAAGAGGTTGTTGGGACTGCGGAATAACCTCGGCTTAGTGTAGTGTTGCCCTCAGGAGCTCCATCGGTGGCCCCTATTACCAGCCGAGAGACTGACTAGGTGGGGATGGAGCACCTCGAAGAAGGGCATGGAGGCTCATGTCCGGAAACGGATCGTGCCATCAGCTGCATCAGTACGCCTTAAGAGGAAATATAATAATAATAACAATAATAGTGCTTCTCTGTCAATGGCTGATGCATTTCTGCACATGCGCCTCCATCGTCTCACCCGTGAGGGGAGTACGAAGAATTGACGATAAGCTCTAATGACACCCCCGCAAGGGCAGTTCCAACACTTCCAGACGGACCGGTATGTTCAATGAAAATACTGGTCCAGAAATAGACCGGTATGTTCAATGAAAATACTTGTGGCACCGACGGGAATCGAAATAACAATAATAATAATAATAATAATAATAATAATAATAATGATAATAATAATGATCATAATAATAATCATAATAATAAGGGGCTGCGCCAACACCTGAAAGGATGGTTTATCGGTGCGCTTCGCGCACCAAACCCCGCCAGCCCCACTTCTTATCACTTTTTGGAGGGCCCCCCGGACCCCCCCCCCCCCCCTCCTCCCGCCCCCTTTCCCTTCGACAGGGTACGTTGAATTGCCAGAGGTGCCGCAAAGGGATCCTGGTGCCAAAAAACCTCAATTTTCAGGTGTAGGTGCCACCCGCGACCAGAACGGGTACGTGCAATCGCAGGGCTCCCCCGGACCCCACCTTTCCCTTCGACAGGGTACGTTGAATTGCCGGAGGTGCCGCAAACGGCGCCTGGTGGCAAAGAAACCTCAATTTTCAGGTGTAGGTGCCACCCGCGACCATTTTATTATTATTATTATTATTATTATTATTATTATGGACACCGTGATAGCCCAGTGGTCAAGTTCTACCATCTGAGCCCTGTCGCCAGTTCGATTCCCGTCGGTGCCACCAGTATTTTCATTGAACATACCGGTCTATTTCTGGACCAGTATTTTCATTGAACATACCGGCCCGTCTGGAAGTGTTGGAACTGCCCTTGCGGGGGTGTCATTAGAGCTTATCGTCAATTCTTCGTACTCCCCTCACGGGTGAGACGATGGAGGCGCATGTGCAGAAATGCATCAGCCATTGACAGAGAGGCACTATTATTATTATTATTATTATTATTATTATCGACACCGTGATAGCCCAGTGGTCAAGTTCTACCATCTGGGCCCTGTCGCCAGTTCGATTCCCGTCGGTGCCACCAGTATTTTCATTGAACATACCGGTCCGTCTGGAAGTGTTGGAACTGCCCATGCGGGGGTGTCATTAGAGCCTATCGTCAATTCTTCGTACTCCCCTCACGGGTGAGACGATGGAGGCGCATGTGCAGAAATGCATCAGCCATTGACAGAGAAGCACTATTACTATTATTATTATTATTATTATTATTATTATTATTATTATTATTATTATTATTATTATTATATTATGGACACCGTGATAGCCCAGTGGTCAAGTTCTACCATCTGGGCCCTGTCGCCAGTTCGATTCCCGTCGGTGCCACCAGTATTTTCATTGAACATAGATCCGTCTGGACCAGTATTTTCATTGAACATACCGGCCCATCTGGAAGTGTTGGAACTGCCCTTGCGGGGGTGTCATTAGAGCTTATCGTCAATTCTTCGTACTCCCCTCACGGGTGAGACGATGGAGGCGCATGTGCAGAAATGCATCAGCCATTGACAGAGAAGCACTATTATTATATTATATCATTATTATTATTAATATTATATAATATAATATAACAATAATAATACTAATAATAATAATAATAATATTATTATTATTATTATTATTATTATTATTATATTATTATTATTTGGACACCGTGATAGCCCAGTGGTCAAGTTCTACCATCTGGGCCCTGTCGCCAGTTCGATTCCCGTCGGTGCCACCAGTATTTTCATTGAACATACCGGTCTATTTCTGGACCAGTATTTTAATTGAACATACCGGCCCGTCTGGAAGTGTTGGAACTGCCCTTGCGGGGGTGTCATTAGAGCTTATCGTCAATTCTTCGTACTCCCCTCACGGGTGAGACGATGGAGGCGCATGTGCAGAAATGCATCAGCCATTGACAGAGAAGCACTATTATCATTATTATTATTATTATTATTATTATTATTATTATTATGGACACCGTGATAGCCCAGTGGTCAAGTTCTACCATCTGGGCCCTGTCGCCAGTTCGATTCCCGTCGGTGCCACCAGTATTTTCATTGAACATACCGGTCTATTTCTGGACCAGTATTTTCATTGAACATACCGGCCCGTCTGGAAGTGTTGGAACTGCCCTTGCGGGGGTGTCATTAGAGCTTATCGTCAATTCTTCGTACTCCCCTCACG
Organism: Paulinella micropora; assembly: GCA_019918135.1. Classification (NCBI taxonomy): domain Eukaryota; phylum Cercozoa; class Imbricatea; order Euglyphida; family Paulinellidae; genus Paulinella; species Paulinella micropora. The sequence continues at coordinate 47,174 of WBZZ01002429.1, read as the reverse complement.
GGTGAGACGATGGAGGCGCATGTGCAGAAATGCATCAGCCATTGACAGAGAAGCACTATTATTATTATTATTATTATTATTATTATTATTATTATTATTATTAACATACCGGTCCGTCTGGAAGTGTTGGAACTGCCCTTGCGGGGGTGTCATTAGAGCCTATCGTCAATTCTTCGTACTCCCCTCACGGGTGAGACGATGGAGGCGCATGTGCAGATTTGCATCAGCCATTGACAGAGAAGCACTATTATTATTATTATTATTATTATTATTATTATTATTATTATTATTATTAAAGAAGAACAAGAAGAAGAAGAAGAAGAAGAAGAAGAAGAAGAAGAAGAAGAAGAAGAAGAAGAAGAAGAAGAAGAAGAAGAAGAAGAAGAAGAAGAAGAAGAAGAAGAAGAAGAAGAAGAAGAAGAAGAAGAAGAAGAAGAAGAAGACGAAGAAGAAGACGAAGAAGAAGAAGACGAAGAAGAAGAAGACGAAGAAGAAGAAGAAGAAGAAGAAGAAGAAGAAGAATGCTTCTGCTTCTGCTTCTCTAGCAGAAGTAGAAGCAAAAGAAGAAGAAGAGATCTGCTTCTGCTTCTGCTTCTGCTTCTCTAGCAGAAGAAGAAGAAGAAGAAGAAGAAGAAGAAGAAGAAGAAAAGAAGAAGAAGAAAAGAAGAAGAAGAAGAAGAAGAAGAAGAAGAAGAAGAAGAAGAAGAAAGAAGAAAGAAGAAGAAAGAAGAAGAAAGAAGAAGAAGAAAGAAGAAGAAGGAAGAAGAAAGAAGAAGAAGAAGAAGAAGAAGAAGAAGAAGAAGAAGAAGAAGAAGGAGAAGGAGGAGGAGGAGGAGGAGGAGAAGAAGAAGAAGAAGAAGAAGAAGAAGATGATGATGATGATGAAGAAGAAGAGGGTCACCATCTTAGTAAAATCAATGGCATTCGGGCTGACGTGTGTATGGATCAGAGGTTCACGTGAAAAGTAAATCATTACATCAACGGCAAAGGCAAAGAAGAAATCATGCTTAATGAAAACAACGAAACTGCAAGTAGTTGTCTTCTTTTTGCTTCTTCTTGAATCAATGCTCCCTGAAAACAAACAAATCTGGAGGTAGTTGTGTTTTCTTGCTTCTTCGTGTATTTATTTTCATGTTCATGTATTCCTTCCCATATTCGTCTATGCACGGGTTATAGTGATACTAATTGTTTATTCACCTGTTTCTGAAAAGCGAAATTGAAAAAGGAATGGAAGCAAAAGGATCATCAACCAAAGAGAAACAAGACGAAAGAATAGATACAAAAGAAAGATCATGAACAAGGAAAACATACAAGTCGACAATAATCGGTCAAATAATCATTTTTCTTTTTTTCATTTTTCGTAAGAACTAGATTTTTCATTTTTCGTAAGACTTAGATATGGCCCCGTACGTAGAAGACCTGGATGTCAAAACTGAGAACGATTTTTGCCGTCACATCAGAAATGCCATTTTACATGAGGTGGAGCCGTTTCTGCGGCTATTTCGCCAGTTTTATTGGATGGTCCGGCCGGTATTTTTTCCAAAAAAAAACGAGTGAGCACCCTCAAAACCTTTCCCCTTCTGTGCGACCACCAGAAAACGATCTGAAGTCTTCCATTCGCCCCATGGAAACAGAAAGAGATGAAGAGATGCAAGATAATGTCGAGAGCTTGGTTTTTTCTCTGGTACAAACCTTGAGTGAGTCGGACGAAGGGGTTTCTCTTGACTTTGGGAGCTTTGACGCCAACAGCAGGTTTTCGGAAACTCAACGCCGATACGAACACCTTCCAATGGAGCATTGGACTTCGCAGTATGTTTTGTTTCCTGGTCGACGCAAATCGAACAAACGTTTTGGTACTCGTTTGCTAAAAAGACTCAGCTTCCACAACTTTTTATTATCACACTGCACATGTTCTGTCGCCCTGGTGTCAGCGCGATTTTGCAGTGTCTTAGCGATAATGTATGCCGCGCTTGTGGAAAATTTCCACATAACAAAGGTACGATGACGACAATCAGCACCACCAAAACAAGGACAACAACCACAGCCACAACCACAACAGCCACAACCACAACAGACACAACAACAACAACGACAACGACAACAACAAGAAAGCAACGAGAAATCAACAAGAAATCAAGAATACAATAAGAACAACAAGAACAACAAGGACAACA
>WBZZ01002429.1:30000-32500 GCA_019918135.1 Paulinella micropora | reverse complement strand
CTACCATATCATGTGCAAAGAGAGCCTATCACCTGAAACACGCAAACTCCTTGATAGCACCAAACAACTCATGCAGGAGTATCCAAATTTCGTGGCAGCAGTGTGGGCCACAGATAGTGAGATCTATCTACGCCCACAAGAGAGTGAGAATAGGTTCAAAATCCAACGCTTGACCCATATTCGGTACTTGCAAAACCACTTCAGCAACTATGAGTCAGACAACTCATCCGCCTCCCCAAGAACCAACAACAGGTCAGCAAATGCAACCATGTCTAGCTCCAGTTCGACGTTCCCTGCCAGTGAGGCACCGCAGTAAGCCATGAGCTCCTTACTACAGCCCCCCACCCCTGGAACACCTACCAGAACAGACTCAACCCAACAATACACCATCACACCCACCAGCACACATCATACACCCACACCTCACATCTCTTCCCCCCAAGGTAAACAAGCATATCATACAAATATCCGCGGTATAACAGGAAGCCACCAAACCCTACTTAACCATCTATCCAACCCTGAGTACTCACTTCATCCCAGACATTATATCACTTATGGAATCCAAAGTAACACCAGGTACACCACGCACCCACTTTCCAATCCCAACATACACATCCTACCATACCACCGATGTGTCCGTCTACTATAAAAACGACATGCACATCACAACTTCTGAAACTAAAATCTCAAAAGCTTCTGGCGTAATCATGCAGGTACACAGCACAGAACATAAAAATAATCCAATCCACACCATATTCCATATGTACAAAAGACCACTCTCACAATCCTACGTCGGCGCTTTCTTCCAAGAGCTCCAAAACTACATGCAAGGTATCCTCTTTGCCTCCCCACACCTTAGCATCACGATTGTTGGTGACCTTAACCTTGACCTCTTGCGCCCTACCAAACAGGTATGTGACTTCCTTGCTGTCAATAGCCTATTCACCACAATCAAAAATCCCACCCGCAAAGCAAAGAGCCATACATTGCTTGATGTTATCTTAACAACACTCAGCTGCGATATCACATCTGATGTTTTACCTACATGCATCTCTCACCACCACCCCATCTACGCTATCTTTCACACCCCAATCGCACATAAGAAAAATAATAATAAACCCTAAGTAATAAGAGATATAAAGATAAGAAGGAAATAATAACAGAAGAAATAATTAATGAACTTAAGCAAGTTCTTGACCCAGAACTAAATAACGATACGCCTAATAATTATTTCAATAAGATACATACAGTTATAAAGACAGTGGTAGAAAAGTATGAAAAACGTATAAAGAAACGAAAATGGAAACCATGGTGCAATTATGAAACTAGAGCTATGATTAAGAAGCAAAGAGAACTGTATGAAATAAAAATAGCATGCCCAGTTAAAAGTAATAGGATTAAGTATAATAAGCATAGAAATAAAACTAATAGAGAGATTAAGAAAGCTAAGAAAGCCTATATGACTACCCTAATGGAAAAACTAAGTCACGATCCAAAAAAACGTATGAATGCGTTGAGAAAATTGATCCCACAGACACAGGGTCTGAAGACGTCGCCCACCCAGCTCCGTGTAGATGATAAGGTTATCACCGACCCCAAAGGTATTGCTCACGCACTCAACAGACACTACACGACGGTCGGCTGGTCAGTGCCCAAATCCCCCAAGAACATAAAGTCAGAGGAAATAGACCTAACACAGAGACAACTGCCTACCTTTACACTCAAACGCATTTTGCAGGATGATGTAGTCGCGACACTGAAAGCAATAAACAGAAGCAAAGCAGAAGATATAAACAAAATAAAGCCAGCCATAATGCAAGACCTTACAGAATACATTGCCCCGATATTAACCAAGCTCTTTAATAAAGCTATAGAACATAACCAATACCGGATGCACTAAAAATAACTAAAGTTATTGAAATATATAAAGCTAAAGATAGAACGCTGCCTGAGAACTACAGACCTATCTCGCTACTGCCGATGATCGCTCAGGTCTTTGATACTATACTCAACAAACAACTGATGGCCCACCTTACCAGGTACTACATCCTTTCCCTAACTCAATATGCTTTCCGACCACACTCGAACACAACAATCACCACACAAACCATCTTAAATCACATCCAAAACCTCAAAGGCGCAGGACGGTATGTGCTTGCTCTGTTTATCGACCTATCGAAAGCTTGACACCATCGATCATGAAACACTCATCCATAAACTACGAAATAATATAAATTTTAGCGATAACACCACGACCTTTTTTGAATCATACCTCACAAAACGATACCAAACCGTATTTACCCAATATGCTCGTTCCTACCCACGCAAGATCACACATGGGATCCCGCAAGGTAGCACACTCTCAACAACGCTCTTCATTCTATACATCAACGATATTATACTCTCACTACCACACGGGACAGTCTTTGTATATGCAGATGACACCACACTCATGATTGCTGCTAAGAATAAAGAACAACTCCAAGAACAAGCACAAACT
>WBZZ01002429.1:0-15000 GCA_019918135.1 Paulinella micropora | reverse complement strand
GATTGGTGTGGAGACTTTCCTTATGGAATGGAGGACTGGATGCACATGGCCTTTTGGCTCAGCAATTGGCAGGAGATACACTATTATTATTATTATTATTATTATTATTATTATTATTATTATTATTATTATTATTCAGCCCAATGGCCTTAAGGCGTTAAACTGTGACGCCAACTCATAACCCTTTGGTGGTAGATGCTGGGGAGGAGGGTCGTTGCGCGCGTAAAAGATCTTAAACTCCGCATATGCTGGTTGATAGCCCAGGACCCAGCAGACACCAGATTGTTATGGGTGGGGTTTCGAGGCAGCTCTAGCAACCGCGCTTAGTGTATGCACTTGCACATTCGGTGACGTCTTGCAAGAGGTTGCTGGGACTGCGGAATAACCTCGGCTTAGTGCAGTCTTGCCCTCAGGAGCTCCATCGGTGGCCCCGATCATCAGGCGAGAGACTGACACGGGGGGGTGGAGGACCTCGAACAAGGGTATTGGAGGCTTATGTCCGTTGAGGATATGCCATTAGCTGCATCAGTACGCCTCAGATATAGTATTATTATTATTATTATTATTATTATCATTCTTATTATTGTTATTATTATTATTATTTTGGACACCGTGATAGCCCAGTGGTCAAGTTCTACCATCTGGGCCCTGTCGCCAGTTCGATTCCCGTCGGTGCCACCAGTATTTTCATTGAACATACCGATCCGTCTGGACCAGTATTTTCATTGAACATACCGATCCGTCTGGACCAGTATTTTCATTGAACATACCGATCCGTCTGGACCAGTATTTTCATTGAACATACCGATCCGTCTGGACCAGTATTTTCATTGAACATACCGGCCCGTCTGGAAGTGTTGGAACTGCCCTTGCGGGGGTGTCATTAGAGCTTATCGTCAATTCTTCGTACTCCCCTCACGGGTGAGACGATGGAGGCGCATGTGCAGAAATGCATCAGCCATTGACAGAGAAGCACTATTATTGTTATTATTATTATTATTATTATTATTATTATTATTATTATTATTATTATTATTTAACCTCGGCTTAGTGCAGTCTTGCCCTCAGGAGCTCCATCGGTGGCCCCGATCATCAGGCGAGAGACTGACACGGGGGGGTGGAGGACCTCGAACAAGGGTATTGGAGGCTTATGTCCGTTGAGGATATGCCATAAGCTGCATCAGTACGCCTCAGATATAGTATTATTATTATTATTTCCCGTCGGTGCCACCAGTATTTTCATTGAACATAGCGGTCTATTTCTGGACCAGTATTTTCATTGAACATACCGGCCCGTCTGGAAGTGTTGGAACTGCCCTTGCGGGGGTGTCATTAGAGCTTATCGTCAATTCTTCGTACTCCCCTCACGGGTGAGACGATGGAGGCGCATGTGCAGAAATGCATCAGCCATTGACAGAGAAGCACTATTATTATTATTATTATTATTATTATTATTATTATTATTATTATTATTATTATTATTATTATTATTATTATTATTATTATTATTATTATTATTATTATTATTATTATTATTATTATTATTATTATTATTATTATTATTATTATTATTATTAGGGAGTACATAGGCCATCGGTCCTTTCCATGGGCTGATTGGTATAAAGCTCCTAGAGTAATGTTCTATGCCGTCACTTCCTTTATTCCACCGATTGGTGTGGAGACTTTCCTTATGGAATGGAGGACTGGATGCACATGGCCTTTTGGCTCAGCAATTGGCAGGAGATACACTATTATTATTATTATTATTATTATTATTATTATTATTATTATTATTATTATTATTATTATTATTATATTATTATTATTATTATTATTAGCTTTTTCTTCTGTTCCTCTTTTATTGTTTATTATTATTATTATTATTATTATTATTATTATTATTATTATTATTATTATTATTATTATTATTATTATTATTATTATTATTATTGGACACCGTGATAGCCCAGTGGTCAAGTTCTACCATCTGGGCCCTGTCGCCAGTTCGATTCCCGTCGGTGCCACCAGTATTTTCATTGAACATACCGATCCGTCTGGACCAGTATTTTCATTGAACATACCGATCCGTCTGGACCAGTATTTTCATTGAACATACCGGCCCGTCTGGAAGTGTTGGAACTGCCCTTGCGGGGATGTCATTAAAGCTTATCGTCAATTCTTCGTACTCCCCTCACGGGTGAGACGATGGAGGCGCATGTGCAGAAATGCATCAGCCATTGACAGAGAAGCACTATTATTATTATTATTATTATTATTATTATTATTATTATTATTATTATTATTATTATTATTATTATTATTATTATTATTATTATTATTATTATTATTCAGCCCAATGGCCTTAAGGCGTTAAACTGTGACGCCAACTCATAACCCTTTGGTGGTAGATGCTGGGGAGGAGGGTCGTTGCGCGCGTAAAAGATCTTAAACTCCGCATATGCTGGTTGATAGCCCAGGACCCAGCAGACACCAGATTGTTATGGGTGGGGTTTCGAGGCAGCTCTAGCAACCGCGCTTGGTGTATGCACTTGCACATTCGGTGACGTCTTGCAAGAGGTTGCTGGGACTGCGGAATAACCTCGGCTTAGTGCAGTCTTGCCCTCAGGAGCTCCATCGGTGGCCCCGATCATCAGGCGAGAGACTGACACGGGGGGGTGGAGGACCTCGAACAAGGGTATTGGAGGCTTATGTCCGTTGAGGATATGCCATTAGCTGCATCAGTACGCCTCAGATATAGTATTATTATTATTATTATTATTATTATCATTCTTATTATTGTTATTATTATTATTATTTTGGACACCGTGATAGCCCAGTGGTCAAGTTCTACCATCTGGGCCCTGTCGCCAGTTCGATTCCCGTCGTTGCCACCAGTATTTTCATTGAACATACCGGTCTATTTCTGGACCAGTATTTTCATTGAACATACCGGCCCGTCTGGAAGTGTTGGAACTGCCCTTGCGGGGGTGTCATTAGAGCTTATCGTCAATTCTTCGTACTCCCCTCACGGGTGAGACGATGGAGGCGCATGTGCAGAAATGCATCAGCCATTGACAGAGAAGCACTATTATTATTATTATTATTATTATTATTATTATTTAACCTCGGCTTAGTGCAGTCTTGCCCTCAGGAGCTCCATCGGTGGCCCCGATCATCAGGCGAGAGACTGACACGGGGGGGTGGAGGACCTCGAACAAGGGTATTGGAGGCTTATGTCCGTTGAGGATATGCCATTAGCTGCATCAGTACGCCTCAGATATAGTATTATTATTATTATTATTATTATTATCATTATTATCATCATCATCATCATCATAATTATTGTTGTTATTGTTGTTAGTATTATTATTAATATTATTATTATTATTATTATTATTATTATTATTATTATTATTATTATTATTATTATTATTATTATTATTATTATTATTATTATTATTATGGACACCGTGATAGCCCAGTGGTCAAGTTCTACCATCTGGGCCCTGTCGCCAGTTTGATTCCCGTCGGTGCCACCAGTATTTTCATTGAACATACCGGTCTATTTCTGGACCAGTATTTTCATTGAACATACCGGCCCGTCTGGAAGTGTTGGAACTGCCCTTGCGGGGGTGTCATTAGAGCTTATCGTCAATTCTTCGTACTCCCCTCACGGGTGAGACGATGGAGGCGCATGTGCAGAAATGCATCAGCCATTGACAGAGAAGCACTATTATTATTATTATTATTATTATTATTATTATTATTATTATTATTATTATTAGGGAGTACATAGGCCATCGGTCCCTTTCCATGGGCTGATTGGTATAAAGCTCCTAGAGTAATGTTCTATGCCGTCACTTCCTTTATTCCACCGATTGGTGTGGAGACTTTCCTTATGGAATGGAGGACTGGATGCACATGGCCTTTTGGCTCAGCAATTGGCAGACGATACACTATTATTATTATTATATTGTTATTATTATTATTCGATAGCATAGTTTAGAGAGGGAAGTATAGATACGTAGCTTTAGTATAGTTAGCTAGTGTGTGTGGCCTTCTATCAGTGAGCCTTTCCCTGTTTTTTTTTTCGAGTATATTTCTTCTAACGGGAAGCGCTGCCATTTTTTTTAATTTAAACTCTCTTTTTATTTTTATTATTATTCTTCCTCTTTTGCTGCTGCTTTAATTAGCTTGCTCTTTAAGTTCACATCCGAGGACAACAAACATCGGGAGGGGGCGCTCGCGCTCGACGTTGCACTTACAAAGTACAACAATTTCGAACTGAAGGCGTCCACGCAAGTGGAGACATGTGAGGTGAAACTTCACCTTGTAGTGCTCCCGGGTCTTTTCCCCTATAAGTATGAAAGATTTTTATAAACTGATTGTTTATTTTTCATTTGCAGGCTCTTCATTGTCTTTCCCATTGGTTGGCGCAAGAAGACTCCTGCGCAAGTCAATCGAGGTACTGTATGTTTTTCAAAATTCACAAGCTGCACATATTTTTTATACTTGGATGTTGCAGGATCGAAGCGCTTCATTTTTGCTGCGCGCGAGGTCGACACTGACGGCGATGGCAAGGCTGACGAAATCCAATATCAGCTCATGGGTTTTTTTGGTTTTAACCTTAAACACTCTTGCATGCTTGATCCGTCGCCGATGGACTTCGAGAAGCAGGTGAAGCCCGCGTGGCTCCTCTATGTCGGTAACCCCACGAACCCGCCTATGATTTGCAACTGGCGGAAGCGGGAGCTTTTGCTTCTGTACGAAGCAAACAAGGTCATTTCTTCTTCTTCTTCTTCTTCTTCTTCTTCTTCTTCTTCTTCTTCTTCCTCTTCTTCCATTTTTCTTTTTCTTCTTCATATACATGTTATTATTCTTCTTTTCCACCAGCTCCATCTTTTTTTTTTTTTTTTTTTTTTTTTTTTTTTTTTTTGTTTGTTTTGGCATCTTCCTTTTCTTTATTTTGCATATTTACTGCATGCTCGCCTGAAACGTTAGAAGAAGAATCAAAAAAAGGGCCCGACTGAGCCTCGCTCTTCGGGCAGGCCAAAAAAACTGAGATTCGGTAGCAACATTGTATGTAATGAAAAATGAAGGATGTATGTAATATTGTTTGGTTCTTTGTGCAGAATCCATCGACGTCGACGATGTTCCAGACGTTCCAGACGTCCCTGAAGAAGAAGAGACCCCTGAGCCTCCTATGCCTAAGGGGTCCAGCAAGAAAAAGCCAGGTACTAGCAAATTTCATCTTTTTTGTGTGCTTTTTTTTCAGTGTTTCTAATTTCTGACGTGACTAGGCAAGCCGAAGTCCAAAAAGCCCGCGGTCGACGCTGATGAAGTGGACATGTCGTTAGAGGTATAATCTTTCCTACTCCTTCTTCTTCTTTTTTTTGTGAGGGGGGGGGGGGCCCGGGGGGGGGGGGGGCAAAAGGTCTCTTTGGGCGCCGCAGCATATAGTTTAGAGAGGGGAGTATAGCTACTAGCTTTAGTATGGCTAGCTAGTATGTGTGGCATTCTATCAGTGAGCCTTTCCTTGTCTTTTTTTTCCGAGTATAATCTCTCTAACGGGAAGCGCTGACATTTTTTTTTCAAACTTTATTATTATTATTATTATTATTATTATTATTATTATTATTATTATTATTATTATTATTATTATTATTATTATGGACACCGTGATAGCCCAGTGGTCAAGTTCTACCATCTGGGCCCTGTCGCCAGTTCGATTCCCGTCGGTGCCACCAGTATTTTCATTGAACATACCGGTCTATTTCTGGACCAGTATTTTCATTGAACATACCGGCCCGTCTGGAAGTGTTGGAACTGCCCTTGCGGGGGTTTCATTAGAGCTTATCGTCAATTCTTCGTACTCCCCTCACGGGTGAGACGATGGAGGCGCATGTGCAGAAATGCATCAGCCATTGACAGAGAAGCACTATTATTATTATTATTATTATTATTATTATTATTATTATTATTATGGACACCGTGATAGCCCAGTGGTCAAGTTCTACCATCTGGGCCCTGTCGCCAGTTCGATTCCCGTCGGTGCCACCAGTATTTTCATTGAACATACCGGTCTATTTCTGGACCAGTATTTTCATTGAACATACCGGCCCGTCTGGAAGTGTTGGAACTGCCCTTGCGGGGGTGTCATTAGAGCTTATCGTCAATTCTTCGTACTCCCCTCACGGGTAAGACGATGAAGGCGCATGTGCAGAAATGCATCAGCCATTGACAGAGAAGCACTATTATTATTATTATTATTATTATTATTATTATTTGGACACCGTGATAGCCCAGTGGTCAAGTTCTACCATCTGGGCCCTGTCGCCAGTTCGATTCCCGTCGGTGCCACCAGTATTTTCATTGAACATACCGGTCTATTTCTGGACCAGTATTTTCATTGAACATACCGGCCCGTCTGGAAGTGTTGGAACTGCCCTTGCGGGGGTGTCATTAGAGCTTATCGTCAATTCTTCGTACTCCCCTCACGGGTGAGACGATGGAGGCGCATGTGCAGAAATGCATCAGCCATGGACAGAGAAGCACTATTATTATTATTATTATTATTATTATTATTATTATTATTATTATTATTATTATTATTATTATTATTATTATTATTATTATTCTTTGTTGTTGTTATTGTCGTTGCTGTTGGTTTGTTCTGCCACTGCCTTGTTCGCAAGAAATGAACGACTTCTTTCAAAACAACGGCGACCGGTATTGTATTCAGGGTAGTTCGTCCGCCGGCGTGTCGAAAGAAGTCGTTCAGGATCTTGTGAACAAGGCAATGTCAGAAGAAGCCGCATCCATTAAGGAAATGCTAGCAGAAGAAAGAAAGTTGAGAGAGGAGGAAAGGAAGAAAAAAGAAGCGCAAGATCGGAAGGAAAAAGAGGCGCAAGAGAAGCGACAACGGGAAGAGGAGAGAAGAAAGAGCAAGAATTCGAAGAAGGAGGAGGAGGAGGAGGAGGAGGAGGAAAGCTCAGAAGAAGAGAACGAGAGAGTGAAGAAGAAGAAGAAGAATAACAAGAACAAGAAAACCTATGATGATAATGATAACAACAACAACAACAGCAACAACAACAGCAACAACAACAACAACAACAACAAAAATAGCAAGAGCGAGAGAGAAAGCTTGCTGGAGGATCTCATCGCGCGGATGGCAGCTGGCGCTCTGTCTGCTGGTAACTCACCTTCCACCCCCCAACGCGGCACCGGTCTCACCGCTCCCAGCTCACCTAACGCATGGGAGTTTGTTTTAGCATCGCTTGCGCTGACTCGGCGCTAACTTCAAATGCACGCACCAGGTAGTTTGCATAGCTTTCACTTTTCTCCTTCATCTGAAAGATGTTTGAATTTGTTTTGTGTTTTTTTTCTTTGTAGTAGTGTAGTATTAATCGTAATTTTTTGCACTGGCAGGTTTGTTATGGTCGAAAGCGGGATTAAGAACGTTTGTCGCGTGCAAGAGTTAAACAAACTTCTAATTTAGTTAGTATGATATTACGGAGTTAGATTATCATACTAACTAAATTAGAAGTTAGTTTATTTTTTTAGTAATTAAAGAAATTTTGTTGTAGAATCTATGTATTTTGCGTGGCGACATCGCACTTCTCTTCCTCCCCCGTTCCCCCCTCCCCCCTCCCCCCCCCCCCCCCGGGGGGAATTTATTGTAGGTAAAAGCAATGTTTATTATCATAATAAAGTAAAATGCTTAATGTAAACAAAGATAAACAAAATTAAAAGCAAATTCTGCATGTTGGGCATTGTTATCATCATAGATTCATAGTAGCCGGGACTATGAAAAAGGAGAAAGATTACCGTGTCGGACCGGTTCCTGCCCACCTCTGAAGATGAAGTTAAAGTGTATTACAATTAATAAAAACATGTTTTAATATTATTTTTATATGTTCTGCAATCAGTGAATTGATTTCCTTTCATTTCCACACGTTTTCAAAAAAGTCCATATACTTCATGGAAAATTTCGGAAAAAGGGATACCCCCAAGATTGTCGAATGTTTAGTTATACCATCCATATTTTTTCATTATATCATCTATTTCATTAGTCATTAAACCGCGACCCTCTCCCTCTTGCTGTGGCTCCTCTGGCTGTGGCTCTGGTTGCTGTTGCTCTGGTGTCTCCGCGATGAGTGGCTTTGCCACGATGTTCTGCTCCGCAGAACTTGTTCTCGGGGGTATGGTTGTCTCCTCTGGTGGTGTTTGGTCTGGCTGTGGTTGCTGTGGTTGCTCTGGTTGCTGTGGCTGTGGCTCTAATGGCGGTGGTAGTTGTTGTGGCATTCCCTCGTCAATATTTAAATCCGTTGAACCTTGTTTATCCACATTCGGGTCTATTGTCATTTTGTTCGTTAGAGTATTTTCAAAATCATGTTTGTTCATTGTGTGTTTCCAATCTTTGCGGGTTAAATATTTTTTTATTTTCGCAATTGAAAATAATTTATTAATCATTTCGTCCAATGTATGGTGTAATTTCCTACCTGTACCTCCTTGTTTCCCCATATACTCATCATACTTAGCATAATCTGCTATTTTCTTTTTTATTTGTTTCTCATCGTTTCCTACATTAATTTTAAACCTTTTTACCATCGACATAATCCATTCGCTATTTTCTCTATGTTTCAATTTTGTATGTCCGTCCATTTCAAGTTTCCTTTTTAAGGCCCGCGATAAATCAACGATTTTTATTTCTGGTAAATACTTTTTTGATAAGGCATCTTTCATTGTTTGCTTAAATTGTAAATTTTTTACATCATATTCCGTTGCTTGCCCCTTTTTTTCTGCTTGTGCTAGTGCTTTCCTCATATCAGTCAGTTTTACATTTTTCTGTTGCAATAATTTAATACCATCTGCTGTTTTTTGTATCATTCTATCAGTCATTTTTTTAATCTCTTCATCAATATAATAAGCGGATTTCAAAGTTTTATGTTTTCATCTAGTTCAGTGTCTTCTGCAGTAGGGGGTTTTGGAAGTGGTGTCGGTGGTGTAGGTGGTTGATTATTCACCGCTTGTATAAGTTGTGGTTGATATGGTGGCTGTGGTAATAGCAATAATTTTTGTTTCCTATCGTGTTCAAACTTTACATCCTCTATGAGTTTTTGCTCCCTTCTTAGTTCTCTGTCTTTTTCTTCCTGCCTTTCCTTCGCCTCTGCTATTTCTCTTTTATGTTCTCTGTCCAATACCTGTTGTCTTTCCTTAGCATCGGCTATGTCTTTTCTTTCTAACCTTTTCTTTTCATCTTCCATTTCATTCCTTGCTGTCTTTTCTTTTTTCTCTATGGTTTCAATTCCTTCATACTTTTCCTTTCTGAGTTTGTCTAAGTGATCATTAATGGCTGTTCTCGTATTCTGTTCAATCTCTGATAGACTTTGGACTTTTCGCAAGTCTTCTTTTTGCTTAGGTGCTCGCTTTGCTTTTGGTCTGCTTAAGTGTTCATAAAAAGTTTAACAATTTGAAGTGTGCACATATAATTTGTCTTTTTACCAAAATTAAGATAATATTTTATACCCTTCTGGATAATATATGGTTTTCCGCTCTTATTTCTATAAACCCGCGGGGGTCTTACCTTAGGATTCCTTGTTTTTTTGGTTTTAGCAACCATTTGATATTTTAGAATTTCACTTCGTGCTACGCACTCTCGCCTATTCTAAAACATCGTTTTTTCATTTTAGGAAAAAATAATGGTCAACGATGTTTGTTCTGCCCGAAGGGCGAACTATCGCGAAGCGATAGTGTGATGACGAAGTCAGAACAAAATATCTTTAAAATTAGACACAACACGTGTGTTGTGTCATTTGTCCGCAAGCGGACTAAAATTTGAGTGCACCGCATCCTCTCTGCTTTCTCTTACCATATCCTAGTTTTGAAGCGGTGGCTTGGACAGATCCTGCATAAGGCACTCCAATACTGCTTAAGGCTCCAGCAGTCCTAGAGATTACTTTGTTATCACGAAGGAATTTATTAACAGCCAAGGCAGTTTTCCCCACTTTTTGCCAGTTAATTTACCGCCAGCCTGTCCCTTGCCTCCTTGCTTCTTCTTGCGACCAGTCTTCTTTTTGCCTCCAGCCATTGTGCTTGAGTTAATTGTTCGTTTGCCGATTGTTGGAATGACTTCAACACGAGTTGTCTTCACTACCATTATAATAAGTAAAAAAATAATTATATAAAAATATTATAAAAATTTTAATGAGACATTCTTGGTGTTTTGTAAAAACACCGAATAGATTATCGCAAGCGATAATCAAAATTCTTCCGTAATTGATCATCAACACTTGAGACATAAAGAAAATTAAATCGTTCCTTTGTAGCCTCGTGATATTTTTGGAGAAAGTAATCAAAGTCAAAAGATAAGTCTAAGTGTTTATACACGAGTTCCATTTTATCCTGAGACTGGCCCGGAAAGATTAACAAATAATCTAACTGCTTAATTTGCTTCTGGTCGTCGGCCACGCAGGCCGCCGGCCCCGCCTCCTCCTTGGCCAGCACCGCCGTGTCCCACAAGAAGGCCCCGCACTGCTTACACACCAGGGACAGGGCCAGCGACGCCTGCTTTTCGAACTGGGGGAGCAGCCACGGCTCCGGTACCTCGAGGTGGAAGGAGTGGTAGGTGCAGGCCAGCAGGTCTTGCTCGCACAAGGAACAGCACTTGGTGGCGCTGTCGGGCGTCAGCACGGGGTCGTGGTACGTGAACTTGGCCTGGTTCTCCTCGGTGCCGAGCCCCGACAGCCAGCCGGCCGACACGTCCCGCACGTCCAGGTCCGTAGCTAGCTCGGCGGCCAGGCTGAGCACGTAATGGTCATCGCCGTCCGCCGGGCAGGGCGCGCGCACCTCCTGGACTGCTTGCCACATGCGGCCGGGGCTGACCCCACAGCCGCTTCGTCTCTGCTCGGCGTGGCAATGTGGCCAGCCCAGGGAGAGCGGGAGGAGGCCGGCTCGTTCTTCCCTGGCTGGCTGGGGGAAAGGAGGACCCTCTCCTCTCTCTCTCTCTCTCTCTCTCCGTCTCCGGAGAGGGAGAGTGCAGGGAGGGGAGGGGGCGGCAGGGGGGGGGGATACCAATCCCCGCCGCGCTCTCTTCCCTGCCGTCCCCTCCCTCTACGACGCGCGCTCCCGGCCATGACCGGCAGCTAAACCAACAAAGGAAAGCATGGCAGACCAACCTACCCTGGGGCTCCCGGCCCGGGCCTGGCCCCAGGTCATGAACTATCTGGGCTGGGGCCCCGAGCTAGGGGCCGTGAGCCCCGAGCTGCACGGATTCCTGGACAGGCCGGGGACCTGGGCGCGCTTCCGCTGTACCGAGCTCGACCTAAGCACTCCTGCCCGGGCTACGGCCTTCCAGGCCTGGCTGGGCCAGGCCTGGAGCCAGGCCAAGGTCCAGGTAGGGACCCTGGTGTTGGCAATGGAGTTACTGAGCGACCAGGGCAGGGCCTGGGCCAGCCTGGCCGTGGACGAGCTGTGGCTAACGGGGCCGAAGGACCTCACGTACGAACGCGGCCAGCTCCTGGTGAAGCTCTGGCCTAAGCTAAGGCAGCTCGACCTCTACCTCGCCGACCTCCCCCCCCCGACCCCGCCAACCTCGCCGACCCCGCCGACCCCGCCGACCCCCCCGACCCCGCCGACCCCCCCGACCTCGCCGAGCCCCCCGACCCCGCCGAACTCGCCGACCCCCCCGACCTCGCCGAGCCCCCCGACCCCGCCGAACTCGCCGACCCCCCCGAGGAACGTGGCCAGGTCCTTGAGCTCGGGTTCAAGCACCTGGCTGGACTGGTGAATTTGCAGCGCCTCGTGATCAGGAAGTGCAAGTATGTAACGCCTGGCTGGTCCGCTTACGTGAGCAGGCTGAAGAACTTGCAGGAGCTGTACGTCAGCGGAGTGCGTGTCACACATCGTGATTTATCCGAACTGGAAAAGCTGTCGCAGCTGCGGAAGCTAACAATCGAGGCTGACCTCGACGTCGGGGACTTTACACTGCAGGGCCTCGCGCAGATGCGGTCCTTAGTGGAGCTGTCTCTTCGCTATTGTTCTGGGGTCAAGGGAGAGCAGCCCTTACCAAACCTGCCGCTGCTGCAAAAGCTCGACCTTAGCGGGTGTACAGAGCTCCTGAGCGACTGGCTGTTGTCGAAGCTGAACTGGACCGCGCTGCTGGAGCTGGACTTGAGTTCGTGCTTGAACCTCAGCTCGCTGGTCATTGTACCAGAGCTGCTCTCCCTGCGGAGACTCCGCCTCGACGACTGTGAGGAGCTGCCCGAACTGCTGTCCTTGGCTTCGCTGCACGACCGGGTGGGCCTGGAGGACCTCAGCCTCGCCGGCTGGAAACAGCTCACGGACGACGGACTGGCGTGCTTGCAGGGACTGCCGAACCTACGAAAGCTCAACCTCCGCGGCTGTACGAAAATCACGGACCCGGGAGTGAGTTCCCTCGTCCAGCGCCTGCCGAGCCTAAGAGAACTCGACCTCAGGGGCTGTACCGAGCTCAATGAGTTAGGGATACAGGCGCTACGAGAGTCTAGGCCGCTTGTCCTAATAACGACCGGAGGAATAAATGAATGAGGACCACGCTGGCTTCTTCGGGCAGAGACGCCCGAAAAAACCCTAGCCTAGGGGAGAGGGCTCCCCCGGTTGAGACCCGCGCCTTTGCAGGAGCCGCGTACTTAAAAAAGGAGCCGTGTACACGAGTCGAAAAATGTAGTTGTTGGTAGCCTACGACACGCGGCGCGGGCCGCACCTACTGCCGGACTCCCCCCCAATCTTTCCAGGGGGTTCGAGCCCAACGCTCAGCGGCCGGGCCAGCCTTGTGTCGCACGTCCGGGCCGGTGGCTAGTAACTCGGCGGCCAAGCCGAGCACGCCAGGGGGGGGGGGGGGGCGTCGCCGTCGCCCGCCGGGCGGGGGCAGAGCGCACGTTCCTTTACTTCTGGCCACAGACGGCCAGGGCTGCCCTCTGAACCGCCCCGCCTCTGCCAGGCGCGGCCAGGTGGCCAGGAGAGGCTGGGGCCACCACGCTAAACACTTCTTCTCTCTCCCCCCCCCCCCCCGCGCCCGCACCTTCTCCCCCTCCCGCGCGCCCGCACCTCCCCCTCCCGCGCGCCCCGCACCTCCCGTGCGCCCGCACCTTCTCCTTTTCCCCCCCTCGCCGGGCCAGCCGGGGGCCGCCTCCCCGCCCTAGGAATAAAAGGTCGGAGCTTAGAGCGGCCGATGGCTAACCAGGGTCATCGAGCTATCGAGGGGTCCGGCCCTCGGGCGCACCCTGGCCAGGCCGGGCCCTCCCCATCGTTGACGGGGAACTTGCTCAGTTTCCTCGGTGGCTCCGACCGCCTCGCTGCTGGCTGCCTTTCCCCTTCCTGGCTAGCCAGGGAGCGAGAGGATGCCGTACGGCAGACTTTGCTCCCCGCGTGCCTACAACGCTACAACTGGCTACACGGTTCGCGGGAGGATGACCCCCACGACCGCCTACAGCAAGTGCTGTCAGAGCTCGGCCAGTACGTGGATCGGGTCTACACTGGCTCGCGCCCGCGGACGGACAACGAGGGCGCGTGGAAGCTCACCGCGAGTGGCTTGAAAAAGCAGAAGTCGCTGTTTTTCCATAATCTGCTAGCGCCCGGGCAGGACGAGCTGTGGCCGAGAGAAACCACTGCTGACGCGGCCGTGCGCTATTGGAGGGCGATGGCCGACGCCGTCGAGCAGTTTGCGCCTGGGCCTAGGGCCGCCAGCCTCGCCGAGGAAGAGCCATTCGAACCCTGGTTTGCACAAGACGAGCGGCCCGAACCGGACGGCTCTACCGACCTCACGGTGACACTCGCCCCGCTGGACCGGGGCGCGGCCAGAGATGTCATCACGCTGACGCCGCGGAGCACGCGGCACTTTCCGTTTCGACCTGAGGTGGGGAGGCAACGCAAGATTACTTCCTTGTACCTGCACGGCTTCCCCTTAGCCTTCCTGGGAGCAGGGGGGAGGCGGATTTCCTTCCGGCTCGCGGCTCAGGACGAGCTGCGGAGGCTGCGCCTGTCGCAGATGGACTGCCCCCCCGAGGAGCATGAACTGCGCTTCGAACGCTGCGCCGCGCTGGAGGAGCTCGTGTTTACGCGGAAAGCGCCGGCGGCGACCGCTACACTCGCCTTCAACTGGTGCCACAACCTCCGCGTCATCGATACCTCCACTGGCGGCAGCGGTTCGCAGCCCGTCTCGATTACGCTGCTAGGGGACTACAGCTCGCTCCTGCTCAGGCCCGGCCCCGGAGACCTGCGGTTGATGACGCTGCACCCCTGCGACTTACAGAGACTGGCCTTGCGCGGACCGCCAGTGGGGGGTACAGCCCAGCTAGAACTTCGGTGCGGGCACGCCTTCTCTCACCTGGCCTGGTACGGTCTGCGAGAAGCAACCAGTGATGTCAGCACTACTGTTAAGGACAGTGAGGTCCTGGATCTGCTGTCGTGGCCGGACCTCCGGTGGGCGCGGGGCTCTTTCTCGCTAACAGCAGACCTTCCTAAAAGGGACGGGAGGTTTGAAAATGCTAGCCCCCGTGATAATAGGCCTCCCCCGCGGTACGAGGTCGAGCTGCCCGCACTGGAGACATGTGCAGGGGACTTGCAACTAAAGCTCGTAGGCTGCCAGTACCTGCGGGACTTCGAACTACCCAAGCTGTGGCAGGTGGGCAGGGACCTAACCCTAACACTGAAGTACTGCTTCCACCTCAAGACCTTGGGGCTGCCCGTACTGGATTCCGTCGGTGGACGCCTGGGGCTAACACTAGATGTAGGGCGCAGTGGGGCCGGCGATGGTGGCGTGTTGGCCGCCGTAGTTTTGGAAGCACTCCGTGCATGTGGCTCAGTCTACCTGAACATCCGCCGGGCCAGGAAATTGACCAACCTTGGACTGCCGGAGCTCTACCAGGCGGGCAACGTCGACATACGGTTAGAGCAATGCAGGCGCTTGCCCACGGTGTCTCTGCCAGCGCTCTGCTGCGCAAAGAGTGTCCAGATAACTCT
>WBZZ01002428.1:75000-77500 GCA_019918135.1 Paulinella micropora | reverse complement strand
TGGGCATCGGGTTAATACTTTACCCACAGACTTCCTTGGTTAACGAAATCAGAAGCTCCTTTTTTCTGACATTAGTCGATATCTCATCTATCTATCTATCTATCTATCTATCTATCTATCTATCTATCTATCTATCTATCTATCTATCTATCTATCTATCTATCTATCTATCTATCTATCTATCTATCTATCTATCTATCTATCTATCTATCTATCTTATCTTTCTATCTGTCCTTGGCTGGGAAAAGACTTGGAAGATTACCTTGCACTATTACCTAAGGTAGCTTATCTATCTATCTATCTATCTATCTATCTATCTATCTATCTATCTATCTATCTATCTATCTATCTATCTATCGTATCTGTCTATCTGTCCATGGCTGGGAAAAGACTTAGAAGATTACCTTGCCCTATTACCTAAGGTAGCTTATCTGTCCATCTATCTATCTATCTATCTCTATCTATCTATCTATCTATCTATCTATCTATCTATCTATCTATCTATCTATCTATCTATCTATCTACCTATCTATCTATCTATTCACCTATCTATCTTAACTATCTATCTGTCCATGGCTGGGAAAAGACTTGGAAGATTACCTTGCACTATTACCTAGGTAGCTTATCAGTCCATCTATCTATCTATCTATCTATCTATCTATCTATCTATCTATCTATCTATCTATCTATCTATCTATCTATCTATCTATCCATCTATCCATCTATCTGTCCACCTATCTTATCTATCGCTGGGAAAATACTTGGAAGATTACCTTGCACTATTACCTAAGGTAGCTTATCTGTCCATCTATCTATCTATCTATCTATCTATCTATCTATCTATCTATCTATCTATCTATCTATCTATCTATCCACCTAATCTATCTTATCTGTCTTTCTGTCCTCGGCTGGGAAAAGACTTGGAAGATTACCTTGCCCTATTACCTAAGGTAGCTTATCTATCTATCTATCTATCTATCTATCTATCTATCTATCTATCTATCTATCTATCTATCTATCTATCTATCTACCTATCTATCTATCTATCTATCTATCTACCTTCTATCCATCTATCTATCTATCTACCTATCTATTTATCTATTCACCTATCTATCTTATCTATCTATCTGTCGTTGGCTGGGAAAAGACTTGGAAGATCACCTCGCCCTATTACCTAAGGTAGCTTATCTGTCCATCTATACATGCATACATACATACATACGTAAATACGTACATACATACATACATACGTACATACGTACATACATACATACATAGATGCATACATGCATACATGCATACCTGCATACATACATACATACATACATACATACATACATACATTTCGTTCCGGCCTTATTGACAAGGAAACCGTTTCGATCTATCTATCTATCTATCTATCTATCTATCTATCTATCTATCTATCTATCTATCTATCTATCTATCTATCTATCTATCTATCTATCTATCTATCTGTCCATCTATCCATCTATCCATCTATCCATTATCTATCTATCTATCCATCTATCTATCCATCTATCTATCTATCTATTCATCTATCTATCCATCTATCTATCTATCTATCTCTTTTTTCTGACATTAGTCGATATTTCATCAGTTGATCTTATCACTTACTCTACGGAATGAATCAAGGCCACTTGAGGCGTCACTGACCCTCTCTTGGGCTTGATTTTTTGAAATGGGTGCCATCTGTCGACAGACACAGAATTAGGGGATGGTGTGGGTGTGCTGGGCCCGTGGTGGGGTGCCTTATGTGTGCCTAGCCATACGCCTATAAGTCATATGCCGAAATAGCGACGGGAAGCACAATCCTGTTCCCTCAGGGTGCCCTTTCTCGCTGGTTGAGCCCGGAATAAAACCCACAGTGCTCTGTCGGTTTATACTAGACTGTCGAACAGTCTCGAAACTCCATCTGCTTACTGGGCCCTCTGTAATGGAGGTGGGAGCTCGTTCTGCAAGGGGCGCTTTATGGAACGAGCCCTGGCCCCGCCTGGTACTAGGAAGCTTTGGTATTGCCTGTATCAGTCCCTTCCGTGCAAACATCACGGCTTAGCTGGGCATCGGGTTAATACTTTACCCACAGACTTCCTGGTTGACGAAATCAGAAGCTCCTTTTTTCTGACATTAGTCGATATTTCATCTAACTATCTATCTATCTATCTATCTATCTATCTATCTATCTATCTATCTATCTATCTATCTATCTATCTATCTATCTATCTATCTATCTATCTATCTATCTATCTATCTATCTATCTATCTATCTATCTAGCTGCGTGGACCATCTATCTATATTTATACCTGTATACGTTCATGTATGTATGTATGCATATATGTGTATGTATGTATGTATGTATGTATGTATATTTACACCTGTATACATTCATGTATGTATGCATATATGTGTATGTATGTATGTATGTATGTATGTATGTATGTATGTATGTATGTATGTATGTATGTGTTCCGGCCTCTTGAC
>WBZZ01002428.1:52500-57500 GCA_019918135.1 Paulinella micropora | reverse complement strand
GGTCCTGGGCTATCAACCAGCATATGCGGAGTTTAAGATCTTTTACGCACGCAACGACCCTCCTCCCCAGCATCTACCACCAAAGGGTTATGAGTTGGCGTCACAGTTTAACGCCTTGAGGCCATTGGGCTGAATAATGATAATAATAATAATGATAATAATAATAATAATAATAATAATAATAATAATAGGCTTCGTCAGACTATAGCATCAGATCCAGATCCTGGACATGTGCCTCCATTCGGTCACCGGGGTCAGCCGATCCCAACGCATTGTCAGAACACCAAACAGACATAGCAGCAACAGCAACAGCAGGGGCAGATGGGGGCTGTGAAGTGCATGAAGAGCTAGATGCGAGGGTGTTAGCTGAAGAGAAGAACTCGGAGACACTACGCTGCGCTCCCGAACCCCTCTCTCTAGCCAGGACGTCCACACTGCGCGGACGGCCGCGCCGCGCAACATCAACGTCACTTGGGGGAGAGGGTGGGACAGAAGCTGATGGAACCTCAGTGAGGTCAATCACCTCCTCGCCCCCATCCTCCACCCCAAGCTCCTCCCTTTTACCCTCCCTAGCAGACCAACACTCAGACACATATGATCCAATAACACATCCAACTTTGGAGGGGGACGCAACGCTGTAACCCCTAACAACGCAGCAAGCCTAAAGTTACTGCGGAAGCGCGACTTCCCCTGAAAAAGCTTACAAAACAATCGTGATTGATCCACAGGCGACATATCATCCCAACCCTGCCGCACAGAGCCCTCCCGCTCCCCCAAGCAACACATCCTCCACCACAACCTCACCGCCTACGACCTCACCACCCTCCTCACTCCCTCCATCCCTCTCAGCACCCCCCACAGCCATGCCACCGAGCCTCTGCATACTCAGCAACAGCTGCTTACGTCTCGCCTCATGCATGGGGCAATCCCATAAGAAGTGCGCAAGGGACTCATTGACATCATCATGACAACAGAAGCAGCGAGGGGACATGCCACTGACCAACTTGCTGCGGTACAACCGAAGGCGGTTGTTGCAGCTGAGCAACCTTCTCCGAAGCAGATTATAATGCGCATCATCAAGGGCTACCCATCTTGGGAACTCCTTAGTTCCAAAGACTTGTCTTAGGATGACTCGCAGGCCATCAGTAAGATCGCTGCCTGCCTCTCGCTTGTCCCACATCAGTTGCTGCACCATCTTGACGTCCTGCTGAAGGGCCCACTTGTCCACAGTCGAACTCCAACCCTCGAGGTCCTTCTCTGAGCTATTTAGGAGCTCCTGAAGCCCTTGTTGTAGATCCATTGAGTCCCTGATAGCGCCTTCGGCCTCCGCAGTCCAGTCGGATTTGACTTGAGATGCGATGACAGGAAATCGCTCCTCCGGTAGAACACGCAGCCGTCCATAGAACTTCAGTTGCGCCGCCCGCCGCAAACGCTCCGCACTCAAAGAGCGCGCCAGAAAGAGTGTAATCCACTTGCTTGTCTTAGGGCTGATGCCGAGAATCATCCTCATGGGGCGCAGCATTGCTGCCTCCAGCTTGGTGAGCTGCGATACGGGGGCACGCCAGACATCGAAGGCGTACTTCAGCTTGGCCCCCACAAGTTGATTCCAGCACATGAGACGATACCTAGCTTGTATCTCACCTGCACACCACAAAGAGTACCAACCTGCGGTGGCGACTTCTCAGTGACACCCGTAGCCCGCAGGGCCTGCTCCTTCCACTTCAGGTCGTCGGTGATAACCACTCCCAGGTACTTGTACTGACTGGTGACACAAAGCTTCTGGCCGCGAAACCACACCACGGGCTCACCTCGCTCCCTGATACTTGGTCGTTTCGCCTTGCTCGACGTGTAAATGGGCATGATTTCCGTCTTGCCGGGCTTCAAGTTGACTTCCAGCCGGTAATCTTCCGCGAACTTGGCCACAACATTGACCATCTTCTGGAGCTCGGTGCGACTGTGAGCGATGAGGGCCACGTCGTCCGCGTATAGAAGTGCCTTGATGTCGTTCAGCCGCTTCACATCCGTGATCTTGAGGGCACTCGCCAGCCGATCACACAGCTCATCCATAAAGACGTTGAAGAGTGTGGGAGAGAGAGGGGACCCCTGTTGGACGCCTACACCCTCCAGTACTTCGGGGGTGAGTGCTCCATCAACTAGCACTTGCGACGAAGTCTGTGCTCGTAGCACCTGCGTAGCGTGCGCCAGAACTTGCCCCTTACACCCAGCTTCCAGAGCCTCTCAAATAGGCCATCTCTCCAAACAGACGGGAAAGCCTTGCGTAGATCGACGAACAGAACATACGACTCCCGCTTCTGCTGCTGACGCCCCTTCAACCTCTGCCAAAGGGTAAAGACCTGATCCGTAGTGCGACGCCCCGGGCGGAAGCCTCCCTGCTCTGGACGTAGCTTATCCGGGCCATCCACGAAGAGCGTTAGACGAGTAGCTAATAAGGACAGATACAGCTTACCAAGGCAACTAATAATCGAGATATCCCTCCAGTTGTCAGGATCCGTAGGATCCCCACCCTTGGGGATATTGACGATGATTCCCTTGCCCCAAGCTTTTGGAGTCCTCTCGGCTTCTCGAATCCAGTTGAAGTACTGCGTTAAGTAGCCATTGATGTAGGCGCCGCCATACTTGAGCATCTCGTTCTTCACTTTGTCCTCGCCACAAGCTTTGTGGTTATTCAGGGCACGTTGCCTTGCAAGGACCTCCTCTTGCGTGAACGGCTTGTCCAGCTCTTCGCAAGTGTCTTCACCTACTTCGTGCTCCTTCATAGCCCGGGCCACCTCATCTCTGAAGCGATCGTTCCAGTGGAACTGCCGCTTAGCTTCGGCTTCCTCCCACTCCAGCGAGCCTGCTTCTGCACAGCACGCCACCACAACAGCCGCACTTGCCGGATTTTCCCGTGGCTTCACCGAATTTCTCCGAAATTCCTCCCACCGAGCGACCTTTTCCGGCAGCGTACACGCCAGTGAGCCATCCTCCCTTTGCACCGGCGCGGAGACCTTCGTTCTGCGTGCCCCGCCAAGCCGCTTCGCGAGTAGCCAAAAGCGCTTTGAGGATTGCTCGCGTTGACATTTGACCGCTTCTTCCTGCACTTGCTTGAAGGAGGCGGACTTCTTGGCCCGAGTTGCCTTCCGAATTTGCTTGCGGAGCCGTAGCCAATTCAGACGGGCTTCCGCATTCGATTCATCCCTCCTGTATGCTGCGTAGGCCTTCCGGCGCTGCTGAATGAGCTCCTTTAGCTCCCCGTCGAACCAATTGTTGGTGAAACGGGGTCGTATACATCTGGAGCCAAGGACCCGGTGCGCCGCCATTCGGAAGGACTGTGCCACTCGCTCGGTGACGTCATCTACCACCCGTTGGCTGTCGGCACCACCCGATAGGTCAAGCTCAGGCAGCTGATGCACTCCAAGCTTCTGTAGGCAATGCTGGAATACGTCATCGAACTTGTCGCGTAGATAATCCAGCGCTTGCTTCGCAGCGTGATCATTACCCGAGTCACCAGCACCAATAAGCTTATCAACACGAAAGGACCTGTAAGGTTCGCAGCCCGCTTTGGTCGGCGCTGGCCGCTCCACGTCAGTTCGGCCCATACTGCCTTGTGGTCCGTATCAAGATCATCTTCGCATACTCCGAACTTTGCTCCAGATGCCAAGCCAGGCGACGCGCAGATGTAATCGAGGAGGTGCTTGCCTGTGCCCATGCCGCGCTGCTCACGCCGGGACCACCAGTAGGACCCTTCCACTGGGCACGAGAAGCCGCTCAGATTTCGCAGGCCCGTAGCGACGAGGACAGCCGCGAGTCTCTTGCCGTTCTCCGAACGTACCGGTGCTCCCTTTTCATCGACCTCCCCGTGCTGACCGACGATGCCCTCCTCTTTTTGGCTGCATGCCGGCCCGAGCTTCGCGTTGGCATCCGCCACCGTGACCACAAGACCTTTGGCTCCAAAAAAAGCTATAGCTGCCTGCCAGGCCGCATACGCCTCTGACGACTCTTCTTCCTGCGTTTCCTGGGGAAAGTAGCCGTTGCCCACATAGATATCCTGAGCGCCGGTAACACCCGAGGCGATACGCAGCCACACTTGCTGCCGGTGGTTTGCTGCCGGTGGTCGACGGGAGCTGACACCAGGTTGCAATACGGACCAAGGAAGTTAGCCACCGCGAATAGAACCCCACCCTTGCAGCGATTTTTCTCGCTGACCTCCGCAGGTTTTCCAAAAATCCGGAATCCATCCAGGCTGCATTTGGAAAGTTGCTTCTTGCCCATGCGGTGCTCCTGAGCCCCGATGACTAGCCAGCCCTCGTGCTTGTAGAATGATGCCCATTCCGCCGTGCCTACGTTGTCGTATCCCGTTTTACCCTGCCAGTTGTGACTCGCGACGAGTAGCTTGAAGCCGGTATCGAACTGCTTGGAGCGGTGCTTCTTGGCTCGTTTCCGGACCCGACGGCCGCGCTTGGCTTCCGCCCTCGTGCTGCCCCCCTCTGCAGGTGCTTGCGCAGGTTGGTCCCCCACTGCACTGGCCGCCGAATGCAGGGGCACCACATGCACATCAGCACACTCAGACACACACTTAGGTGCATCGGCAGCCAATTCCGAAGACACCACCTGCACATCATCGACACATTCTTCATGCAGAGGCAAGACGTGATATCCCGTCGCAGCTTCCTCCTTCCGGACCGCCGCTTCCCCACGCAGATGGATGCGAATAAGCCTTCGGACACGTTCCCTGTCCCTGAACCTGCGCCCAAGGGCCACATTGACCCCTCTGCCGAAGAATTTGAGATGTTTGAATTGCTGCAACGCCGTCTGCCTGCTGTCATCGTCCTCGTAGACCAGCTCCAGGTGACGAGACATTCGCTGGCCTTGCCACTCCATTACCGGGACCACCAGACCAAGACCGCTCATTTTGGAGGCGATCTCCTGTAGATTGGCGCGTTCTGAGAGCCCCCAGACAATCAGATTACGCCCGTCCTTGTCGTACCGATCTACCCGCC
>WBZZ01002428.1:15000-30000 GCA_019918135.1 Paulinella micropora | reverse complement strand
TATTAATAACACCACTCCAGTAGTCATCTGGCCACGATGCGTTCAAAAGCTGTTACACAATTAATCCTTTGCCTGCCCCTGACTGGGGGGGATAGTTGCGATGAGTTCTATATACCGTCCTGACCGATTGATTTCAAGCACTGACGATTATGCAATCTCCGTACTATCAGTGAGCGGGTGCCGGGCCCCCGGGCCATGATGACTGGTGGGTATTTTGAAGTATTCGAAAGTGAGTAAGGGTTATCAGCCCTCACACGTCCCCGCGTGTGTGCTCCAAACCTACGCATAACCCCAAGGTGAAAGGAGGCGAATCAGAAGACAGACCCGTCACACAAGAGAATGACACTTGGTTGAGCACGACAGGCCGCACACATGTTGACGACCTTCTGCATAGTGTTTCCATGTCAGTCAGGGGGTGATGTTTACAGCTGTTAAGTGATCAGTCTGGTTTTTAATGTTCCGTCTTTATCTCCTTCTGGGTCCTTCCGGGTATTATTCATTATCTCCGTCTTGGGCTCCTCCTGGATTATTAGTTTTTTCTGGTAATCCTTTCTGTGTCTGGTTATTGCTTCAGGTGTCCTTTTGGGTT
This sequence comes from Paulinella micropora, assembly GCA_019918135.1. Classification (NCBI taxonomy): domain Eukaryota; phylum Cercozoa; class Imbricatea; order Euglyphida; family Paulinellidae; genus Paulinella; species Paulinella micropora. The sequence continues at coordinate 29,411 of WBZZ01002428.1, read as the reverse complement.
CGTTCTGGGTCTAGTGGGTTTGTTCCTGGGGTCCGCTTCTGGTTCGTTCCTTGTTAGTGTCTGTGTCTCCGGTGTTGATTTTCGTTTGATTAATAGTAGATAGTATTAAATTCTGTATGTGTATTTATATGGGGGGCGTGGCTCCGTTCGTGTGCTGATGTTTGTTTCTGGTTTTATATACTTGTAAAATTCCTGTTGAGTTCTGTCTCCAGATATATTGGTATTTAATTTTACTGGATCGTATAGCCTTGTATGTGACGCCTGGTCCTAATTTATGTTGGGTTGGTTGCGTCTATGTTCGCGTTTGCTATTTAATGTTATTATTAGTCTTACATATGACTATGTGTAAGGAAGTTGAAGGAATTATGTTCTTTGTTATTGGTTGGTATTAGTATTGCGTTCATTGTTTATGATGTATATGTTTATATGTATAAATACCCGGATATGTATGCGTGTATATCTTTTTAGTATTGTTACCGTTAATATTTATATTATTATTTCATCTATTGTTATTATCGTATTTCATGTATATTAGTATATGTATATGTCTATGTACATATGTATATATCTATAAATTTATTCTTTATTTATTTGCTATTATTATTCTTATATATATTTCTCTTCTCTCTTTATTATTATTATTATTATTATTATTATTATTATTATTATTATTATTATTATTATTATTATTATTATTATTATTAAAAATCTTTTCCTCCTCTTATCTTCTCTGCCTTCTCCTTGTTATGTTTCCCTGTGAAGAAGTTGCCAGATCAATCTATTTATGCAATATTCCGTATTGCCGGGTGTGCAGTGGTAGGGATAATGGGTGTTATTGTTAGGTAGTGCAATTTCCAGACCTTTAGGATGTGATTGTGACATAGGTCTGTGAGTTCTTGGTAGATCGTTTTTGCTTGGGTGCTGGAGAAGATGTCTTTGATTATTTTGTACCCTGTTGATGGGATATATCCTCTAATCCCCATCGCTATCATGAGGAGCCGTGGCTCGCACCGACCTTGGGAGCTCAGCCTGAGGTCCATTATCATTTCTTCGTATTCATTGTACCTATGTTCGTATTTGCTCTGGGGTTGTAGCCATGTGGTGTCTTGGATTCCCAGGGTTCCAAGGGCCAGCTAATAGGGGGGTTTTCTCCTCGGGGTGATGATGGATCTCTGAAGTTGTATGGTGGTCGGATTCTCAGTCCGTCTTTGTCCCATATCCGTCTTATAGTACTACTGGATGACATTACATAAATCGATTGATCAAATCGGATGAGCCATTCATCGGACCGTGATGTTGCTTCGACTAGATAAATGTTTGGTGAGGAGGTCGACGGGGTGAGGATGATATCTGGTTTCCATGATTTCCCTTCTTCTCCCAGATCTTTGGCGAGCGCGGCAGCAGGGTGAGTTCGTTCCGTTCGGCATATTTCACCTTGTTCTTCCAATCTAGTCCATGCGGTGTCGATGTTGTGGGACGTTGGTATGATGGTGGGTTTTCCTTCTTCTGCTATTACGAGCATACGGTGGGGTTGGTCTGCATCTGGGATGTTTGGGTTATTGCTAAGGTGTTTTTTCAGGACTTTTCTGGATGCGGAGTGTCTGGGGTTTAGGGAGTCGATCAGTTCTTGTGGGTGTGGAGGATCCACGCAAGTCATGAAGTGTTCGATGTTCCCAACGTGGTCACAGTACGTGCATTTGCCATCTTCCAGCCTTTTAGTGCGTACGCTTTTCATGGCAGGTGTGTCCCACGCGTTAAGCTGACAGAGCAATATGAGTTTTATCTCCCAGTACTCTCTTCGCGTGGAGTGGCTTAGCTATTGGCTGGAGATATATTGTGTTTCGCCCCTCATTTCGGCTGCTGGTCCCCATTTTAACGCGAACCGTGGGGCAATCGTTCTTTTTCCTAGGTTGGTGCTTACCCTGTGTCTGGGTGACCAAAGGTTCCTGTCCTGGATGTATGCTTTCGCACGCAGTATTGCTTGCCTACTGTCCGCTGCTAATGTGATTTTCCCCGTGAACCGGTGTTGGACTGTGATGACGTAGTGGGAGCGGAGTCTGCTGTTGGCATCGTTTGTGACTTGGTCGTTGTCCCCCTGGCGCAGTTGTATCCCTATTCCCAGATCGCTGCAGCTGCCTATCCATTCCAGTCCTAGGTATCCCTGATATCTCCTTTAGGTTAGGAGTTGTTCGTGTGAGTACCAATCCAGGAAGGGTTGGTTCCGTATGGGGGGTGGCAGGGTGCAATTCTCGTTGATGTCCTTCCAGGGTGTGTGTGCTGGTTGCAAGGTCCGAATCGCTTGTTGGTAGTACGCTGTGCCTGGAGGGGGGGTATTCCCATGGGTCTTAGTCACCTGGGTGCCATCCCCGAGCCTTAGGTAGTCTTGCGGTGTGGAGGTAGTTTGGGGGGATGTTAAGGTCTTGGATTTGTTGGATGAGGGTTTGAGCTTGGGCCTCTTGTTCCTTCTGGTAAGTCTGTATTGCCCGCGAGGTGTTCGGGTCCGGTGTTGTGTGGTTAACAGTGCTTGAGGGGGGGTGATCATGGGGTGGTCTGCGTGGATTGCACCCGTCCGTCCGGTCCTGTTGTGGTAGGTGTGAATGGACTGCTATCTATCGCCGTCAGGATCAGAGTGTGCGTTTGTCCAGTTTGTATCGCGGCGTGGTGGACGTCATGGATTATGAGGCGTAAGGTCAGGTTTGCTTCATCCGCGCCGGAGATGCGGGGGCAGTTAGCCTTGGCGGTTTTGCTAACGCTTCCCACGTCCAGCATGAGCGTTCGTAGGCGCAGATCGATCATCTTAGCGTATAGGTTCATAATGGATTTGGAGATCATGATATATCTCCAGTCTCGGGGATCGGCTCCCGTACCTTTCTCCTTCCACAGTTGGACCAGGTGTGTGTGTTTACATTCAGTGGGTACGACTCCCTCCCTCCAGCATTTGTTGAAGTATTGAAGGATATATGTTTTGCCCGTTTCGGAGAGCAGTTTCAGCGCGGCCGGTGGGACCTGGTCTAGTCCTGCGGAGGCACCTTTCTTGCTCCGTATGGCTGCTGTCAGTTCGTCTATTGAGAAGTCTCGGCGTGCTTCCCGGATGGCTAGGGCTCTGTCGGGGTACTGGGTGAGGTAATGGGGGATATGAGTTAAGATGGGCGTGTATCCGCTCGGGAGGTTGAGTCTGTATCTTGGGGGAGATGGTAGGTGCCTACGTGTCGGGGCTGGAATCTGGGGATGGGTTTGGGCCCACTCGTCAATGAGGTGGATGGGCTGGAGTGCTGCTTCTTTGGCCAATCTGTCACATATCTCGTTGAGGCAGTGTTGCCAATGGAAGCTATTTTCGATGTGGGAGGGGATCCATTGTAGGTGGAGGTGGCCCATCTCGATCTTATATCTCGCTATCGCATCCCATAGGATTGGTTGTGGCCTCTCCGGGTATAGTTTCTGGTATTCTGATTCCAGGGCAGTCCGCGAGGCCCTTATAATCCGTGAAGCCGTACGTCTGGTGGGGAAGCCATCTGTTGGAGCGGATGTAGTGTAAGACCATCGCGACCCCCTCTAGTACTACCTCCTGGTGTGCACTGGTGGGTCAATACGGTATTTAGTTCGGAGATTCTGTGGGAGTCGGTGGAGTAATAGCGCTACTGCACCTGTGGGGAGGATCTGGAACACTGTGCGGGGGTCGTTGGGTGAACTTTTCCATAGTCGTGCACCAATGTATACGTTGGTCCCGACTTCTCATCCCCCTAGTTCATGGAGGAGATGAACGATGCACATCGGATCGGGGGCATGATGTAGGGACCATGTTTGTTGGGGCGGGCGTGGTCTGGGTCGCTGGGATGTTCCGTGGCGTTCCCAGTACTGGTGGTGGTAGGTTAGGTTGTGTATTATTCGGGAGGACCCCCCGCTCTCAGTGATCTGTTGGGTGGTGTACTCTTTTATATCGTTCGTCCATGATGGTTGGGTATTTGTGAGTAGATGTTGTTCCCAGGAATGACGTAGTGTTCCACCCCAGGTTAGAGTGAGGTCCTGTTCCGTGTATTCAGTGGTGGTTAGGGGGTATGCTTCGTCGGCTGGTGGCGGGATTGTATATTGGGGTGAGCGTCCTTCGGAAGGGGTGGAGTTGTCGAGTGCGCCTAGGAGTATGTCCCGTCGGCTGTGTTGGTCCGGTGAGCTAGGAGTAAGTATCCTAGCTTGGGGTCCCATAACAGAGTTGGTATGCCTCGGCAGGAGTGTTAAGGCGGGCCCGGAAGAGATCGGTGTAGTGGGTGTTAGTTTCTTGTGGGTCCGGGTGGAGACGAGGCTTGGCTGGTCTCGCTTTGCGGTACATGAGGCGCCTATCTTCGTCCCATTCCATATTTTGTGTGGTGCGTCCGGCATCGCTCGCAGTCTGGCGTCTGTTTGGGGGCGCTGTTGGGTCCGGTTTAGTTGGTCTCGTGCCCGGGCTATAGTATTCTCGGCTTCTTTGAGGTCTTCGGTCTGTGGTCGGGGGTTGCATAGTTTCGGCCTGTCGGAGGGACCATAGCCTAGTAACGGCCCTGGTTCCCGATTTCCAGTGTGTGTACCAGCTGTTCCCACCGTTTCCATGTTGTATTTGGGTGTGGCGGTTGGGTCCCCGTCCTAAGGAAAGTAAGGACTTCCGTGAAGGTTTGTTGGTAGACCAACCGGGTGGCTGTGTGTTTTATGGGTCGGTGTTGTCGGTTCTGTCGGACGGGTGGTACTGTTATTTGGGGGGTGAACGACGTGGTGGTTCCGTGTTCGTTCCTGCTGTGTGTGCTGCAGTCACCGCTCGGGTCATCAGCTCCTGCGGGCCCAGTTGGGCTTCTATGCTCGCATTGATGCTGGATTCGAACTGTTTCTTCTGGAGGGGCGTCCATTTAGTGGGTTTGTTCCGTGGTGTTTTTGCTAGTCGGGGTTGATTGTCTGGTGGGGGTTCCTGGAGCATAATATTATCTAGCGTCCGTTTCGTCCTCCATTTCGGTCGGGTAGGTCGCGGAGTCTTCATGGGAAGAGGTTCGTCTGGTTCTCCCGGCCTGTACCGTTGCTCCATCCTGATGCGTGCATTGTTTAGTCCGAGTCGGCTACTGATCCAGTCCCGAAGGGTCGTGTGGCCGTTACGGCATAGGATTCCTTCTCAGTTACTTCGAAATCTGTGGGTTGGACGGTTTGGACGGTTTCTCCCTCGGTGTCTTTCTGACGGGCTTTCTCATAGTAGGCTTTGTCCTGGAGGTGCAGTCGGGCCGCAACGTCCGCCCACTTCACGGGCGAGATTGAGGTCTCGTTTGTCGGGGTATATGGCTGTTATGTCCGGTGGACCCTCAGTGGTATCGAGTTCTAGCAGTCCGTCTTTAGCTCCGATGTCGAGGTAGATTCATATAAAGCGCGGGGCTTCCTTCCGTGCCTTGAGGAGTAGTTTGAGTGTGTTGTGGCGAATGACTGGTAGGATGACTTGTTGTGGGGTCTGCCATGGTGGGTTGCGAAAGTAGCTTGTGTCCGGGTGGTAACGTCGGTCGTATTTGAGGAGTATATTGCATTCGACGGGCTGACAATTAATAAGGATGGAATGTGGCTTCCTATGCCGGATATGTCCGATCACCTCGTGCCGTTTTAGTATGTACCAGCAGGGGACGAGGCATATGTGGTCCTGAAATAGGACGGTCTCCGTGATTCGATTGGTGACCTGGTCCCTTCGGTCTTGGTGATTCTCTGAGGAGGGGATGATGATTTTGGTACTCATTGCAGCTGTGAGGAGGAGCATCTCCAGGACCCACTCGAAGGGGGCATTTGGGTGTGGTACGTGCTCCAGGGAGGGGATTTGGGGTCCGGGATGTTGACAGGGAGGTTTGGAGTCGGGGGGGACTGTCGGTCCTTTCGGGGTGGGATCGAGGTTAGCGGCTATGCATGCTAAACCTAATTTGCATTGAGCTCCCGACAGGATCGGGGTGGCGAGGCGGCCTGTCAGGGGTCGTTGTATCCATGAAGGTGGCGGTGTCGGCAGGTTTGGACAGGCGGAGAGATATTTGCATAGGACGTGAGAGTTATGGGGTATATGCCCATGACTGTATTGGGATTGCGGTCCTGTTGAGGAGGAGCCGGCCGTGACGGATAGCTTTGATTCTGCATGGACTGCTTGGTTCAGGAGTGAGAGTGCATGCTGGTTAATCATGTGCTTGTCATGTTTTATTTCCTCGTCTTGTACTCTACGGGATAACCTGCGTAGTTCCCTGATCCGTAGTTCTAAGAGGTGGTGCCAATGTTCTGGGCCCGGTCGTCGTGTCGGGTGTGCATCGCAAAGTTCTTGATGTTGTGGTGGGTCGGTGGGGGTAAGGGGGGTTGGGGGGGTGTAGGTGCCTCTGTTGGTATAGGCTTCGTGACTTGATTGTAGATGAACACTATCCCGTGTTTCCCCCAGGAATCCCCATCCCTGTCTATTAGGGAGCACGGTTGTTTTGGCGTCGTCAAGACGGACCCAGGTCTCGTCGGGTTGGGGTGTCATGAAAACGAGGGGATCTAAGTGTCCGTGGTGGCCATGTTGCAGATGGCGCCGGAGAGGAGGTACTCGTTTTGTCTGGTACCCCCCCCCCCCCCCAGGTGGTTGGTTTGACCCACATTTGCTTCGGAATTGTTAGTCGGGGCGGGGATGGGTTTGGTGGATTGTCCCTTTCCTCCTGCTGTTGTCTTGGTCGGGGGATGGTATGGGTCACCGCGAGCCATAGGGTCAAGGGTCGGTTCCGCAAACTTTGTTCAGTTTCTCTGACGTGATCGCAGTGTGTACATCGCTGGACCTCCCTGAAATTCCGCCATGTCTGGGGGAGGGTTTCCAGATGGAGTGGGGTGCCAGGGGTGGCCTTGTTCCTAGTGGTGTTTAGTTCGATGACGGGATCATGTCGTTCGTCCACAATTGGTGCAGTGGCTATTGGACGAGATGTGGCATTGCCATTTGATGATGGTGTCGTTGCCAGCTTGGTCTTGAATCATCCTAAGGAGGTTGTGTATGCCCCGGATGGCTCGGTGTATGGTCCCTGGGCAACCTGGTTGGAAGGTGGGGTGGAGGTGCGAAAGGGCAGTCGGGTCTCGTAGCCACGAGACCTGGAGGGGTGTATGTGTGGGTTGATCGCCCCGGTGAGTCAGTGCGCGGAGGGTGATGCTGATGAGGTGGAGGGTATGTTGTGGTGTGCCTGGCCGTGGCTGTCCTTGTCGCTGTGTCCAGGCGTGTATCATTTGTGGAAGGTCTCGAGATGAGGTAGAGCTTGTAAGGTGGTAATCAGCCAACACATTTTCCCGGGGTTGTGAATTCCGTGTCGACCGTGTCTTGTCTCCAGGGGCTGACCGGTTGGTGTGTGGGTTGATTTGGGGCTTGTCCCCTTTCCTCCCGGCAACGTATGGATACCCACGGGCTGGGGTTTCCGTCTCTGGACAGTGATACGGCGAGGGGGGGGCTGGAGGGTGGTAGGTTCCACTGTCACCTCCTGGTCCTTCGATTCTCGTCCTGACGAGTCTTCATCCTCTTCCTCGATAGGAGCCGTTTCCCTTTGAGCCAGTTCTGCCTCGGAATTGTCCCCTTCGTCCTCTGATTCATCATCTTCTTCGGACGAGCTGGACGAGGGGTCGATGTCCTTGGCGCCTTTCCGGTCCAGGGGTGGCAGTGTCTTGACTGGTTGGGAGTTGGGTTTCCGTGAGGGTACTGGTTTGGCTGTAGGAGTTGGGGTCTGCGTCGCCGGTTTGGGCCGGGAGCTGCTACCCGAGTTGGGCTTCGTAGTTTTCGGTGCTGTGGAGCTCTTCGCAGGGACGCGGGGGGCCGGGGCTGGCTGTTTTTTTAGGGGTGGCCTCATTAGGGGTCTCTCTGGGCAGGTTTTGGTTATCTTCCGCTAGGATGTTGGTAGTTTGTGTTTCTCCTTTTGTTTTGTCGCCAGTGAGGTGGAGGGAATCATTGGAGGTGTCTTCTGTGTAAGCGGGGGAGGTTGGTTTGTTCCCATTGGTACCGCTGGGGTAGAGGAGCCTGCCTGGTCAAGTTTCGCCCGCTTTTTCGCTTTGCGGTTCTGTCGGAGACGGTATCTTTTTGCTGCTCGTTTAGTCCATGTCTTGGGAATCTCCGGAACCATGCCGATGCCGGACGATGTGGGGAGTAAAGGATGTGGGAGAGGGGGAGCTGGGGGTTGTGTTTGGTAGCTCGTGCCTGTGGGGGGGACGGTGAGTGCTATCCATACACATTTGGCTGCGAGTTGCAGTGTGCTCGGCGGTAGTGAAGATGATTGGGTGATGGGAGGTTGATCCGGTAACTCCCGGGGGCGTCGGTTGAACAGGAGAGACCAGTGTTGAGACCACCGCTGAGGATTTTGCGTTCCCAGAGGTTGATGTGCTCAGGCGTATGAGGCTGGTACCTTCGGGGTTCCCTTCAGCTGTGGGGCGGTCTGCAGAGCGGGTCGCGTGGTCTCGGTGAGGTTGTGAGGGGGGGGGGGGGGGGTGGGGGTCCTATGTGGATCCAGTGGCAACCCGGCTTGGTAGGTTGATGGGGAGGTAAGAAAGGCGCTGATGTGCCATTCGATGGACTCTTCATCGGTCCTTGTGCTGGGTGTTATTGGGATGGCCACGACTCCGGGTTCCGTTGGTGTGTAGATGATGCTTTCCGACCGGAGGGCTGAAGTCCAGTTAGTTATGTCCTGGCGGATGGGGAGGCTGGATTCCGCCGGGAGGTATATGTCCCTGTAGAGCCATATGACCAGTGGGTTCTCTTCGTCCGCTGGCGCTCCGATGTCGGGCGTTATGCCAAACGTGGTTCCATGGACCGTGCGAACGAGGGTTGTGGACCAGAGGAGCAGGGTCCAGTGCCGGTGGGTTGACGTAAGGAGAAGGGGGGTCAGCACGTGGTGGTATCGGGAGTGTTCCCTTCGGAATCTTGTGACTTGTCGAGAGGTGTCGCAAGGGACCCGTGAGGAGAGGATTGGGTTTGTGAGTAGGCAGTGCTCGTTCTCCCCTTTGTCCTTTTGGGGCAGGTTTTTGAGCAAGTTGGGGATCCGTTCTCCAAACTCTTTTACGGGACGTACGTCCGAGTGGAGCGTGGGCTGGCTACCGGAGGGTGTGTGTGCGTTCGTGGTGTGAGTTTGGGTCTCTGTTGGGCTCCCCGGACTGTTTGAGTGTCAGGCGCAGCCTGTTTGCGTGTCAGACAGATCGGGGCTCGTGGGGTGGGAGTGGTCGCTGCAGTGGGTGTAGTTCCCAGGGTGGGGGTTGTGGTCTCCGTTTGCTCCGTCCTGGGCTCCACGGCAGGTGCGGGTGGATTTGGGGCGTCCGCGCTGGGCCCTGAGCTCGTGGTGGGGCTGGAGCTTCCTGTATCTTCCTGTTCCGCCAGTTGGGTTGGTTTGATGGTCAGAGAGGGACATTGAGCAGGCTTCTCGGGGGGTTGTTAGCGGCGCTTTGTTCAGGCGTTGGCGGGGTTGTCGCCTGAGAGAAGGCTGTTGAAAGAGATCGGCTCGCCTTGGGCTTCAGTGTTTGGTCCGTCTCCGTTTGGAGGGTTTTGGTGGCTTTGGTTTCCCGTGGTTTTGCCTGTAGTTGTTTCCAGCCTTCGGCTTCGTCGTCGTACATGTCGGAGGGCTAGCTCGAGCTCCTCAGACTCGGAGCAGTCCGAAGATAATGGGGGGGGCGGTTTGCGTCCGTGTCCCTTGGGGTCCACCTAGGGTGGTACCTCCTGAGGCCTTGGGGGCCGGCGGCCTCGTCGGTCCGGATGGTGGGTTCTGAGGGACAGTGGAGGGAGAGGGATACAGTAGTGATACTGGTTGCAGTCTTCTTCTCTACGTCCCTTTCCGGTTGTGTTCGGCCGGTCTTCTGGACTCGTAGTTGTTTCCCCTGCTGGGCTTTGGTTTACGGGTTTCTTCGAAGATTTGGGGTTAGTTCCTGGGGTAATTGGCGTGTCCTGGCAGGTTTCGGCGTTGTTTTTGGTTTGGGGCCGAGCCCTATCTGTTTGATGGGAATGGTTTGATTCCACCAAGGATGATGAGTCGGCCTTTTCCCATTGTACTGCCAGGGTCAGGGACGGCTCCTGCTCTGCTACATCTTGTGACCCCTCTCCTGGAGTAGAATGTCACCCAGTAGGTGGGGTGATCATCTTTGGGGGCCATCGGGGTATATTCCGGATAGTGGGCAATGCTGGTGATCATGCCAAACCGCCATAGTCCCTGGGTAATCCATTGGAAGTCCTCCGACCGCGGTAGTCATACCACTGGGGGCACAGTTCAAGATTGCGGCGTTGGATTATTACCCGCCTATATTCTGCTGATATCTGGCCGATGCTGCCTCCCAGGATTTTCCTCTCCATGGTGGATACCTGGTCAGAGCGGCAGTGGGTTCATTGGCAATGTGGGTCCAGGAGGAGGTAACATCCCGTTCTCACTGCTTTGATAGTCTCCAATTAGTATCTGGAGAAGGTCCCCGCTCTGTTGTCCTGGATTTGGACTCGATGGAAGAGGCTGAGGTTGCTTACCTTCTGTGCCGGAGTCCTGGTTTCGGGTCCCCAGAAGTCTCCGTCCTTGTTGGATTTTTGTTTGGTTAAGGAGTATGGCTGTTGGGGCGGCAAAACTCGAGTTGGGAGGGACAACTAGGCTGGTACTAAGGTCCTCGTAAATGGGAACTTCCGGGCGATAGAGAAGAGCGCAGAAATGGCGTCGCGAGGATTTATTGAAACGTGTCGACTTGACTATTTCCTTGAATATAACGGTGCTGTTTATGCCCCGATCCCTCATAAGGGTGTTATTGAGGAGGGCTTTTCTAACCTCTTTATCGTGGCGGATTAGGGCTATAGTTCTCGGGTGCCATGAGGGTTGTAGGGCCTTACCCTCGTCCATGGTATCCGTCTGCGTGACTGTCAGGACTCGTACGTCGGTGGGCGCGTACTGGCCCAGGTAGGCTAGGATAATCTCGCAGATTTCTTCAATATGGTCGTAGATAGAGTCGAGGATTGGCCATATCCCTTGTAGTGCCGAGTCGGGCTGTGGGTTATCTTCCCTCTTCTCGTTTACCCAAGTTTCCAGTGAGCTTTTCAGGTCCTCAGTGTACGCGACCTTGGAGCGTATAGGCGGGGGTATCTCCGCCCAGGTGGTGAAGACTCGGAAGGAGATGCTTATCCGGCGCCTTGTATCTCTGGGTGAGTTGGGAGGCATGTACACTTTGTGGAGCTGGTATCGATTGAAAATGTGGAACGTACCGTTGGTGAGGGTCATGGTCTGTTCGTCTTTTCCGGTGCGAGCCAGTTGTCCGTATGGCACGATACTCAGTTTGGCATCTGGTCCGAAACTTAGGTTGACGATCTCGTCCTGGGTCATATACCGTTCGTCGTCGCGATGTAGGTCAGGACCGTATCCAGTGTTGAATTGTTGTTGTAGATGGTAATTATTGCCCCTGTCACCGGTACACGTGTCTTTGTGCGGATAAGGTCACATAGTGTATTGATTAAGGCGGGGACGTGCACTGGGCGGAGGGATTTCCTTGCGAATTCGTAACCCAGAATTTGGTCGCGGTCGGGTGCCTGAGCCAATATGTGGAGTCGTGTCGGGAACCTTACCGTTGCCTTTACCGTTTCGGGAGCCGTGATATCCGTAAGGATCCCCTCGCATATTTGTTTCCAGAATCGGCTAGTGGAACTGTGGAGGCTTGTTGTCGGGGCGTTCATCGTGGTCCGTGTGACGACGTCCGGAGCGTCTGGTGCACGTAGGACGATAGGGGGCCCTCGCATCCACGTTGGGTATCTCTGTGGTGATTCGGGGATGGGATCGAGGTGGGGTATGGTGGGAAGAAAGAAGGGGGGGTGGTTTGAGGGAGACGGGGCGTCCTGTCGAGCTGGGCGTTCGGCACTTCGGTCTACGCGTTGATATAGTATTGCGGTTAATGCAGTGTATATAGGTATGCGCTGGACGCTTTTAGGGGCTGTCTGTAGTGCGGCGTCTGGGGGGGCGCTTGGGCGGGTGATCTCGATAAAGTTTGCCGTGAGGCCTTGGTCTTGCCATTGATCAAAGATGTAGCATTGGCTGTCGTCATGGATCTTCCAGCCGTGGTTGGGGTCCTTGATTGCTGTTATCCAATGTCCGTCGTCCACTGTGTTTCCCAGACGCAGGAGGAGGGATATTGGTGTGTAAACGGCTGCTCGGTTTACTGTGAAGACGGGTGAGAAGTACGCGGAGAGGTCAAGGCGATCTAGGTCCACCAGGAGGAGGTTTTTATTGACTGTTTGGCCGGCAGTTGTCTTGTCTCTTTTTTCTCCATCGTATGAAATGCGGTTGACTTCGATGTTGAGAAAGTCAGGGGGGATGCTTTCAAGCCATTCTCGGGAGGATTGGGTTATGGCGCTGCGTGAGCTATTGGAGCAGTGGCATATATATTTTTCACTCTTCGGAGGCATGTTGATTGCTAGTTCATGGCGAATGCATGTCTCGATACGTACTGGGGCTACCTTGGCTTCCGCATTGCCCAGAGGTGCTGGCAGTTTGCAGCGTAGGGTGGGGAAGCTGGGTGGGGTATGTCTGGTGGAATGGTATTGGCATCGGTGGCAGTTGATTTCTGTCAAGGTGCGCATGAGAATGTGGGCCGCTAGACGTTCCTGACTGTTTCGTTTGCTGAGTCGTTCTGTGGTCCCCGCCGCTGGTAGTCCCGTTGACGTGGGCTGGGTAGTTGTTGTTGGCAGGCCTTCGACCAGTTGGGATAGAAGGTGCGTAAGAAATTCGTGAGCACACCCTGGTTGAGTTTGTGGGGCGCCTTTGGCGAGTGGGGGCACTTTGATTTGGAGTTTTCGGCATTGGAAGTGTATTTTGCCTGTCATCATGCCTGGTACTGTTTCTCCCATCGCGGCTAGGACTTCGGCCAGACGTAGGTTGGTTTCTTGGTCCTGGTAGGTTGTGAGATCCGGGGCGCGTTGCATCGTCTGGATTAGTTTTACTATCGGCAGATCTCGCCACGGGCCTGTTGGGATCGCTTTTTGCATCAGGGAAATCAATTGGGTGATGTATTGGATGACGCTGTTAGCGAAGCATGTTTTGCCCCAGTTGGGCAGCATTTTCCAGCAGCCAGGTTGCAGGTCAAGTGCTGTTGGTTGTGGGGCCGGGGTAGTTGTTGGGAGTGTGGAGGTTTCTTTTGTCACGTCCTGTTCGCTCAGTTTTGGACAACTGGTCAATCTGTACAGGTCCCCTGTCAACTCCAAGTCGGAGTGGTGCTCCGTGTTTGAAGAAGACGAAGTCCTGTCCAAGATTGTTGTTATCAGGTGTGTCAGGTCCCCTATCGACTCCACGCCGGAGCGGTGCTCCGTGTCTGGAGAGGATGGGGTCCTGCCTAGTAACGTACTTGTTCGGTGTGAGCGGGAGGTATAAGTGGGGCAGCCGGACTCGGGGTCGGTGCCGGGGGAGAGGTAGCTAGTAGTTGTGTTGGTAGCTGGCGATTTGGTGGTTTGTTCGGGGTTTCGTTGAGCGGTGCGGTGTCCCGTCCAGGTCGTTCGGCAGTTAGGTCGTCGGGCTTGGTGCCTGAGGAGGTGAGTGGATATGTTGTGACCGTGGGGTAGTATTAGTGTATTTCGTTTGCCTCTCCCTTTGCCCGCTGGAGTCCTCCGTGTTTGCGCGGAGGTCTGACGGCGTGATTCCCTTATTGGTGTGGTCCGTGGGGTCCATTCCCGGGTAGGCCTTCCCCTGGGGGGAGGCCGCGTCGGTGGATCCGTGAGGTCCTTCACCTTGGGGGGTATCTTGTTATCTCAGCGCGAAGCGGGTCGAGTTGTTCTTGTTCAAGATGCAGATGTGTGCGGTGGGCCTGCACAGTGTGGGTCGTTCCTATTGGACAACCCTCACTGGAGCCCACCTCCCACTTGCTGCACCTCTGATCAGTACCATTGCGACCCTTCTCCACATTGGAATGCTCTGTCGGCGGATGGAGCCAATTTGTTCCTGTCCGAGATGCAGATGGATACGGTGCCCTGTTCAGTGTGGGTTTCTCCGATAGGGAAACCCTCCCTGGAGGCATCTTATTTGCACCTACGGACGGTACCGTTATAATCCCTTCCGCCTTAGGAGGGTGTGCCGACAGCAGGGGGTAATAGCGGATTGCCCTGGTCTTATACTGGATGCTGCGTCAGAGGCCTTCGAACAAGGCCTGGCTCTGGGTGTGTGTATGTTTCAATTGGTTGTATCGTGCCTAGCGTTGGTTTTTGTGTGCTGCATTGGAGATCGGCGGGGGGTGTTGGGCCGTATGTTTGTTAATAGCAGGTCAGTCAGATGGGGAGGGTGTCTTTTGGGGTGATGTGTTAGCGGTTTCTGCCGTCCATCCTTTGCAGTCGGTGTTGCATGGAAGAGTTTAATGCTAGTGCTTGTCCGATTCCCTGTGGTCCGTTTCCGGGACTACCCTGTGAGCAGGGAGACCCTGGTCGTACCATACGGTGGGGCAGGCTACCTGGA
>WBZZ01002427.1:0-32537 GCA_019918135.1 Paulinella micropora | reverse complement strand
AGATCCAGCTGCTGTAGGTTGTGCAGCCGCTCCAAGCCTGCCAGAGTAGTGAGCTGGGAACAGCCGGCCGCGGACAGCTGCTGCAGGCCGGACAGCCGCGCCAAGGGGGCCAGCGTAGTGAGCCCGGCACACCGGTCGAGTGCCAGCTTCTGCAGGCTGTGCAGCTCCCGCAGGCACCCTAGCGTGGTAAGGTTGGAACAGTCGGCCAGGGACAGCACTTGCAGATCTTGCAGCAACTTTAGCTCCACTTTCCCCTCGAACTCCTGGCAGCCACTGAGGTCCAGGCGCTGTAAGTAGTGCGCCCTGGCCAAGAAACCAAGGCCCTCGTCCGTGAGCAGTGAACAGAGCCGGAGGCAGAGCACCCGCAATTCCCTTAAATGTGCCAAGAGCCAGAAAAGCGCACTGTTGGTGATCCCTAAGCAGCCGCTAAGGTTCAGCTCCCGTAGTTCCCTTAGCTGGGCCAAGTGCGAGATCTCGGCACGCGCGAGATTCGTGCAGCCGCTGAGGTTCAGCTCCCGTAGTCCCCTTAGCTGGGCCAAGTGCGCGATCCCGATCCCGGCATACGCGAGATTCGTGCAGCCCTGTAGGTCGAGCCGCCGCAGGCTCGTCAGGTCTTTCAAGTGCGTGAACCCTTGGCCCGTCAGCTGCTTGCAGTCGGAGAGATCGAGCGCCCGTAGCCCCTTCAGCCACGACAGATGCTGGAGGCCTGCGTCGATGAGGTTCGCGCAGCCCTGTAGGTCGAGCCGCCGCAGGCTCGTCAGGTTTTTCAAGTGCTCGAACCCTTGGCCTGTCAGCCGCTTGCAGTCGAAGAGGTCGAGCGCCCGTAGCTCCTTCAGCCACGACAGGTGCTGAAGGCCTGCGTCCGTGAGCTCCTCGCAGCGGGAAAGGTTGAGGCTCTGCAGCCTGTTTCTTAGCTTGGACAAAGGCAATTGATCGAACGAGGCACACCCCGACCCGAGTTCGGGGCCTAGCGCCCCAGTAAAGCCGGCGAGGCTGAGCGTCTGCAGCTTCGACAACTTGGCCAAGTACCGGAGCCCGTCACGCGTGAGCGCGGTGCAACCGGAGAGGTCCAGCACTCGCAGGCCTGGCAGCTCCGCTAAGCCAGCGAGCCCAGCGCCCCGGAGCCGGGGGCAGCCACCGAGGTCGAGCTGCTGCAGGTCGCGCAGCCTGCCCAAGTGCTCCAGCCCCGCGTCGGTCACGTGAAGACAGCGGCGCAGGCTAAGGCGCCTGAGGCCGGGCCAGACCTGGGTCAAGAGATGGACCGCGGAGTCGTCCACGCCGCTAGGCCCGCTAGTGAGGACCAAGTTATCGACCACGAGGCCCGGAAAACTTTGCTCGCGCAGGGCGTCTAGCCCAGGTAGGCTCAGTCGCAGGGTCGTGACCTGGGCCCGGGCTTGGCTCCAGACGGGGCCGGGCCAGGCCCGGAAAGAGCTGGCCTGTGCACGGTGGGCCAAGTCGAGTTCGGCGCAGCGGAAGTGAGCCCAGGACTCGGCCTTGCCCAGCAGCAAGCGGAACTCGGGGCTGAGGGCGGCCACGCGCGGGGCCCAGCCCAAGCAGTCCCGGACGTGGCGCCAAGCCCCTGCCGGAAACTCAGGTGTGTGTCGTCGGCCGGGCTGGCCAGTAGCCATCATCTAGGTGGTTTTAACTAACGGTAGTAATTCGCGGAGGCCCGTGCGCACGTCGTCGTCGTAGGCACACGAGAAGGCTAGGGGAGGGGGCCAGAGGGAGTACTCTCTTTCTCTCTCTCCCTTCTCTCGCTCGCACTGCGCCACCCCTTCTTCTATTCCTTCTGTCTTCCCCTAATTCCTCTCCTTTCTCTCTCTGCCCCCCTTGCCCGCTTTGGCAGTACTAGCCCCTCCACTTCTTGGCTGCCGGACCCTGACTGGTCGTTGCTCTGCGGCAGCTTCGGCCAGCGCGTCCAGATTGCTCCCCTGCCAAGACTCTACTGGCTGTACCGGCTGCGTTCCCGCCGGCGAAGCTGGCCACCGCCTTTCCAGTTGCTGCGTTCGCAGCCTTTCGGCCTGCAGCTCTTGCTGCAATTGCGCAGTCTGCGCCTCCTGTGCTTGCAGCCGCCGCTCTAACTCCGCTATCCGTTCTTCTTGGCGTTGCAGTCGTGGCTCTATTGGCTCCGGTTGCTGCTGCTGCCGTGTCTGCAGTGGCTGCTGTTGCCGGCTCCCCACGGCTTGTAGTTTTTGCTGCAGTTGCAGAGCGACCGCCTGGACAGCTTTCAGTTGTTCTGTGACCGCCGGAACAGTTTGCTGTTGCTCTGTGACCGCCCGGACGGTTTGCTGTCCCGGCGGCTGCTGTTGCCGGCTCACTTCCTGCAGTCTTTGCTGCAAATGCAGAGCGACCGCCTGGACAGCTTGCTGTTCTTGCTGCAGTCGCCCTGTGACCGCCCGGACAGCTTGCTGTTCACGTGCTGTGGGCACTGGTCGCGCTATTGGCGCCCCTCGATCTCGCCGTCGTTGTTCTACTGACCCCAGGGGCTGCTGCTGTTGTTCCGGCGGCTGTTGTTGCTGTCCCGGCGGCTGCTGCTGTGCTCGCAACACTATGGTTGATCCTCTAGGTCCAGGAAGGCTTAAATACTCCCCGAGGTAGCTGCTCCACCAGGTCTTTGTCCCGTTCCATTTCTTTTCTTCTCGCTGAACCAGTAACAGCGCCAGTGGTTGCAGACACCGCTCCGCTGTCCCATCAGTCTGCCAAACTTCCCACGCTGAACGCCAACGTTTCCAATACTCGTGGAGCCCGTCGAAGCTGCGTTTATCGCCGCGCTGTGTCTGCGCCACCAGCCCATCCGCTAGGGCGCACATTCCTGCTAACTTAGCTGCCCACTCCTCTTGCAGCTTCTTCACTGGTTCCGTCTGCGGCTGTTGACTCCACCAGGCTCTGGAATCTTTTTCTGCTTCAGCTTTCGCACTTTCCAGGCTTTCTCGCTGCTTATTGGCTTTTTCTGCCGCACTCGCGCCCTGGACCCCCTTTTTGCTCTGGGCCCCCCTTTTGCTCGCAGCTGATTTGAGGGATTTGTGGAAGTCGTCAATTAGTTCTACCGGCGATTTCTCGATTTCTGATAGCCTGAGTTTGCGCACCTGTGCTTGCAGACTCTCGTTCTGGGGCTTGAGCTTCTCCAGCTCCGATGCAGCATAGTCGAAGTCTGCCATGACGGTAGCCCAGTGCCTCCCGACCAACACAAGCGCAACCAAAAAGGTTTCCACCTCAGCGAGTACGCCGTCATTATTCAAGGAGGCCTTATGTTCTACGCCGTTGTTAAAGAAGGCCTCATCTTGTAAGCACCCGATGATTTCTTGTCGCGGGCGGAAGCGTAGCTGCGGACCCCTGTCGTTGGGGCGTCTCTCGACAAAGAAGTTACCGTTCTTCAAAAATTCACAATCCGACGGACGGAGCCGGAACCAGCGCTTCTCTGGGGGCAAAGCCGCCCGGCTTAGCTTGTCGGCTGCCTCGAGCACACAGCAGCGGCCTTCTAGCTCCTTGGCATTTAGCAGATCTGCCCCCCACCACCTGCTGACCACCCACAAGTACGGACTGTTTTGTTCAGTGGGGCGCTGTTCCACAGGTCCTAGCAGGCCTGCTAGCTGAGTCCACAAGACCTGAAAGTACCGATGCGGCAGTACCCCCAGACTACCCACTGTAAGAGTCAGCAGGTTCGCCAGCTTGACGGCCTGGGAGTTCACCTCAATACTCGGGTCTTTGTTAACCCCCCTGAAATACCTAGGCCTCACGTTGCCCAGCACGAGAGAGGGAGGACTGCTGTTGTTACAAAAGATAGTGTCCGCCGGCGCCCAGCTAACCAGCAATGTTTTCATAGTCCCCAGTGCGTCCAACAGCCTGCGGACAAAATCCTTAAACAGCTCGATTTCCACCGGCTTCGCTCTATTTACGTACGCCAGTAGATCGATCTCCTCCGTGGGCGAGCGGCCGGGGTGAAGGCCATCGCGATCCAATGGTTCTGGGCACTATCCAAGGCCCGACCGTCCGAGGGCGCCGAGGCTTGCTCCTCCTCGAGCTTGATGCAGCCGTACACTGCAGGCGCCAACCCCTTTTGGTGCAGGTGGTCTTGTAGCTGTAGGCTGTTGACCAGGTCTGCGACTAGCGGCGTCTTCTGGCCTGACTGGAGTTTCTGCAGACACAAACTCCCCTCCTCGGCGCCGAGGGACAGCGCGAGGCGATCGGGCCAGCTTTGCCCTAGGCCGTACAGCTTGGCTAGGTCTTGCCGGGCGATAACCAGGCAGTGGATGTTGGCGGGCCAGACACTCTTCATGGCCGCAGCCGGATCAGTGTCCCGGAGCTTAACAAGCCTGGCGGCTAGGCTCGGATAAGCGTTGCCCGTGGCATGCTTTTCCATGTTTAAGGGTGCCCACTCCTGCAACCAGGGTTCTACGGTCTCGGCCGGTTGGTGTGGTAGTGGGCCGGTCTGACGTTGGTGCTGGTGACATAACCTCTGTAGCAGGCCGGTCAGCTCCAAGACGTGTGCGCGCTCGTCCTGCACTTTGGTTCGCTTGGACGGCGGTGCGTCGTCCGGGCCGCGTGGTGCGTCCGCGGCGGTCGACATTTTCGCGGGGAAGGGACCTTCCCCGAGGAGGCAACGTCGTCTCTTTAGCCTTGCTCCTGTCCCTTTTAGCTTGTGCCCGCGCTCTCCTTCCCCCCCTGTCTCTCCTCCTCTCCCCCCCCTGTCACTCCCTCCTCTCCCCCCCCTGTCACTCCCTCCTCTCCCCTTTTTCCCTGCTTCCTTGTTCCTGTCCTCTCCTCCCCGATCTTCCTCCTCTTTCGCCCCGGTGTGACGGGCCTTGGGGGCGATCTGTCCCAGCGGGGTTCCGCCACGCGGCCGGGCTAAGCCCTTGCCGGTCACGTGAATACAGTGGCACGGACTGGGGGAGGTGCCCGCTTCCGAGAAAGGCCTGGGCCAACAGAACGACCGCGAAGAAGTCAGGCACGTAGCTAGGCCCGCGAGGGCCGGATTGTCCAGAGGGGCCTTGCTCCACACGCGGAAGGCCCCGGAAAAGAGCCGGCTTGTCCACGACTGACGAAGCCGGTCGAGTCCGGCGCGGCGGAAGTGCAGCCAGGGGGGGCTGAGCCCTGTCTAGCGGCCGGAAGTTCTGGGCGCGTTGTCTGGCAGGCCGGCCGGGCCAGTAGTCAGCATACGTCGTTCTAACTAACGGTAGTAGATAGCGGAGGCCCGCGCGCGTGGTCGTAGGCGGACGACAAGCTGGGGGCGGACCATAAGTCCGAGCTACTACCCTGCGGATCCGCCTGCTGACTGGTTCCTGGGACCAAAGCCAGCGCAAGGTTAGACGGAAACTGTTTATTGACACAAGCTTGGCGCGGGGCATTGTCGTATGGCTCCCCGGCGGACGGCCGGCCGGGCAGCCCTTGTGCCGGGCCGCCCCAACCCCTGGGCCGTCCGCCGGCGTGGCCGGCCGGCGGTAGCGGCTAAGGGGGGGGGAAGAAGGCGCGGGGGGGGAGGACCTCCTCTCGCGTGGCGTCATTGCAAAGCCAGCCAGGACCTGGGGCTAGGCCAGGAGTCGGTACGCCGAGCACACGTCGGGGAGGGTAGTGGCCAGGGCCCACGCCACGTCGTGTGACAGGCGGACGGGCCGAAAGGCGCCCGGCTGAGGGGCCGTGCGGGCCACTACCCACACCAGGGCGGCGAGCGCCGGGACTAGTGCCGCCGCCCGGTACCAGCACAGGGCGCCCACGCGCCCGTGGGCCGCGGCCGCCGCCAGCGCCCAGGCCAGTGTGTGCAGCAGGGCCCAGCCGCCCACGCAGAACCACGCCCCCGCGCGCTGCGGCACCAGCCACAGGCACAGGACGAGCAGCAGGCCGAGCACCAGCAGGGGCCACTGCCCCCCGACCTGGCCACCGCCCGCCAGCCCGACCAGCGCTAGCGCCCAGCCCTGCGACCAGCACCAGTGCGCCTGGCGCAGCGCGGCATGCCACAGCGCCAGGCGCGCGCCCCACTCGACGCCCAGGGGGTCCGGCACGCCTTCCGTCGCCAGCAGCCGCAGCACGCCCAGCACCGCCGCCCGCCCGCCCACGGACGCCAGGGCGCCGACCAGCAGCGCGTACAGCGCGGCCCGCGTCGGCGCGCCCGACCACGCCGGCGGGGCCAGGGCTAGCAGGAACAGCGCCGCGGCGTAGCAGCAGAGCTCGGCCCTGGCCGTCAGCGCCGCCAGCCCCAGGTCCTGCGGGCTCCGCCACGCCGGCCGCTTTTCAGGTGGCCGTGTGCCAGTGGTCGTAGGCATAAGTCAGCAACAGCAGGCCGCCGCCCACCAAGGCCCAGCAGACCACGGTCCAGTACACCTCCCCGGCCAGCACCACAAAGGGGCGCAAAGCTTCGACGCAACAAGCAGTGGCTACCAAGATCAGAAGTAGCTGCAGCGGGTCCACCCGGCGGTAGGGACCAGCACAGGCCTCTCTAGCTCCCGGCTTCATTACTGGTGCACCCCGCGGGAGGTCACCCGCCCCCACGCACGCCCGCCCCCGGGCCGGCCTCCCCGCGCCCCGCTCCCCCCCCTGCCGCCCGCGCGTGCCGCCCCGCCGCCCGCGTGCCCCCGGGCCGGGGAGGAGAGGAAACGCGTAACAGGTCGGGGGGGAGGGAGAGGAGGAGGGGAAAGGGGCAGCGGGGGGCGCTCCTCTCCTCTTCCAGTACCGGTCCTAACGCAGGGAAAGAGTCAGTGCCGATCGGACCGCCTGGCTAGCGTAACAAAGGACAACACCAACGACAGCTCTGAATCAAACGGCTAGTGCAGCTGCACCCAAGCCCCTCCCGTTCTCCGCGAACGGCAAAACAGCCTGAAAACACACCCCCCTTTCCGCACACACAGACGGACAGGATACAGCAGCGGTTGCTAAGTAATCGCCCGAAGGGGGGGTTGGGGTCACCCCAGCTTCTTCCCCTCCCATCCCCGCCCTTCTTCTTTGTTCTGTTTAGGCCGTTGGCGTCGTTGTGTACATGGCCCAAGCGGCAGGGGTGCCCTGCCCGAGCTGTCTGCAAGATCTGACCCAAGCCGCACCCAACGACAATCCAGCCCGGCTGCTGGTGCGGGGTGAGGAAGAGCACCAAACTTTCTGGGCCGAGGTGGCAGCTAAAGAACTCGTGTTCTGGCATGTTTTTTCTGCGTCTGTCACCTATTGCCTAAGGCTTCACCAAAGCCCGCAAGCAGAACGCAAGCTTGACGAGCTCTATGTTCCTCCGCTTTTCGTAGCTTGGCGGAAGTCATTAAAGGGTTTCTTCAGAGACATCCCTCCTGCTGCTGACCACTATCCTTATCTCCGGTGGCTCCAACCCGAGACGGACCAAGCCAAACTAGAGCAAGCAAAAGCTAATTGGGAGCTACTCAAGCAGCGGGATCAACTAATACTGCTCAGGGAGCGGGAGTGGCTCAAGCAAACAGGCCTGGCAGGAGGAGATGGCAGCCCCCCCCCCGGGCCTACGAGCGCTGCCCAGATAACTACTGCGCGGTCAAGGTGCCTAGCCTGCTCCGTGAAATGTACAAGGTGCTAATCAAAATACAGGGACAGGGTTTCGAGCACCTGCTTCGCTGGTTGCCGTCTGGCCGGGACTAGGAGATGAAGCAGCTTTATCTCGAGGATGAGTTTTTTTTTCGCAAGACAGACGTGTGGTACGTGCCAAACCTGGGGCATGTTTACGTTAGCGATGTTGCCACCCAAGACAGAGACTGGGGTAGGCACATGGCATTCCATTGGCCGCGGAGCGCCGAGGAACGGCAAACACAACTACGCAGCGCGAAAGAGTTGTGGGTGGGCGGCATACGACGCCACGTCCTGCCCATAGCACTGGGCACGAGCAGCCCCGAACAGGTGGTATCCACCCTGTTCATCCAACTCTGGCTGTCATTTGCCTCTAGTGACGGACCCCTGGAACGAATTCAGGTAGCGCTGCCTATGCTGCCGAGGGCGCAAAAGTCTGTAGCCAAGGTCTTCTGTCTGTTTGACCAGAACACGCAAACGATCTACACGCCCCGCGGCTTCCGGCGGTTGCCACGGGGGGAGGTACAAGAGGCCCTGTGGTCTCGGGCCATTGAGCGTAGCGCCTGCAAGAACTTGCTGGTAGTTTAGGAAAAGATGCCTGGTTGGACGTGCGTGCTGCGTACTTGCTACGCGGAGGGCTGCCTGTGCCTACACTCTGCACGTGCCAGGTGGAAGCGGGTGGGGCGCGGTCGTGCCGGCGGTGTCGGGTCGTGCGGGGGAGGGGAGAGGAGAGCAGAACGTCCAAGGTCTGCTTATGTTGTCGCAGGCGCGGCACGGACTGGGGCATGAGCGCGTGCAATAGTGGCAGTGCAACGCAGGCCGGCTTTCTTGCGAGTGTACTCTCCTCTGCACGCCCCACCCCCTGGGCGCACGCTGGCCGCCCTTTTCTCACCCCGCTCTCGGGGGAAGGGCGTGCACGGGAGGGGGGCCGCCCCTTCCCCTCGCATCCCGCTCGCCGAGGGAGGGAGAGGGGTGTGCGTGGGGGTCGGCACGCCCTCCGTGCCCGCCGACCCGAACAGGGCGCGCGCCCGGCGCCCCCCCCCTTTCCTGGCCAGCGTGTCGCACACACCATCCTCACAAAGCACTCTCACACGAAATGTCAAAGCCTAGCCAAAGGAACGCCACCGTCAGCAGCCCTACTGCCAACAGCCCTACCGCCAACAGCAGCAAGAAGCAAAAGACCGCGCCAGCCGACGCCGAACCTTTCGAGCTTGTCCGGCGAGGCAAAAACGCGCTTAACCCGGAGTGGTGCGCTCAGCGCGACGAATGCCTGCTTTTTTACGAGGACCATTGCAGCGAAGAAGAAGAGCTCGCTCTCTTGGTGGAACAAGTGAACAAGGCGAAGCAACCGGCAGAGCTCAGGGCCGTGTGCCAGAAGCTGCTCCGCGGGCTAGTGGGTGCACGGGCGATCGCCGAGACCTTCCAAGGCTTCGCGGACAGGAGCGATTGCGACAGATGCCAGCTCTACGCTTGCGAAGGCTTTGCCTGCAGCGAGTGGCGGCACCCCGAAGAAACCAGCGGCTGTCCTTGCGGACACACTGCAAACTCGGACTGAGAGCTTTGAGCCTCCTCCTCCAACATTTCGCGCGAGTCTATTAAAAACCTTTTCTTGGCCAAGACCAAGCTGTAAGGCTTTCCTGCACACACGCGCGCAGCCGGTGCTTTACCCTCTCGCGGCCTGGGGTTGCTTCGTCGTTAGTAGTAGACTGTTCCGGGGCCGGGCTCCCCTGCTAAGAGGGCTGCTCTGTCCGTACCTTTTGGTGCGTGGTGACTAACTGGCGCAGAGTGGCGGAAGCAAAACCCCTCCCCGGTTCCGGGGAGGGGCACGAGGGAGGGGGGGGGCTGAGAGACAACCAGTGCTAGGAGGGGGGCCGTCTCGTGTGTCTGGCGTGCGCCGACGCACGTGGGCTCCGGTTGCCGACAACGCGGGCGCGGGAGAACACGGCGGGCCAGAGGAGCAGCCCCCGCGCCCCCGGGCGGCCCGTCGGCCCCCGCGCCCCGGGCGGCCGCGCCCGGCACGACGCACTCTCTCCCCCCCCCCTGCCGTGCGCTGCGCCGGGGGGGGGGCTGGCCTCCTCCCCCTTCTCCCCGCCCTGCCCCGCCCAGGACAGGGGGGCGGTCGCCGGGGCGCCCGGCGCGTGTGTGCCAGAAAGGGCTCCTGCTAGCAGCACCGCACTCTGCATGCGCACTCAAGGACAGGAAGAAGCGCCGCCCGAGGGCGGGGCCAGCCCTACCGGCGACTACTGGGCGTGGCCCGGCGTACTCGCGACGTGGTACCTGCAGTGCTTCAAGTGCCTGGCGCTGTTGGTGTCGTTGTGGGAAGAATGGGGCACGGGGCTGCCTGACGACGCGGGCGCGTGGTACCGCGCGTGGTCTGCCGGCCCGGCGCGGCCCTACCTTGCGGCCCTCTTGGTGGGCCTAGCGGGGGCGCTAGCTCTGCTGGCCCGGCGGCACCGCCGTGGCCGCGCCCCGCCGCCCGCACTGCCTGACCCCGACGACGAGCCCCTCGCGCCGGCGGCGCCCCCCCCGCGCGACGAACAGCCACCCCCGGCCGGGGCTCCCGCTAGCTTGGCGACGGAGCCCGGCTGCGTCCACCCTTGCTGGAACGACCGTTCTCTGCGCTGGTGCCGCGTGTACGAGGTGCGGGAGATCGAGGAGCACTCCCCCGCCCACCCCAGGCCAGAAGGGCCCGGCATACAGCTAGAGGATCTCGCGGGCTAGCCAGACGGGGGCCTCTTCTCCCCCGGGGGGTCGCCAGCTAGGGGGGGACAGCCGCGGCGCCCCGTACCCCCTCTCTCTCTCCGTGTGTGTGTGTGCACGTGTTTCTCCCTGTCCCGGGGTCTCCGGGCCGGCCGCCATTAAAAGCCCAAACGCCACGACGGGGGGGTCTTCGGGGGTCTCCGGGGTCCGATGCCACGAAATTAGGTGCTTGCTCGCTCTCTCTTTTAATTACTGTGCGGCCCAGCTCAACTCATGCGCCGCCCGGCTTCTTCCAGCGGCTCGGCCAGGGCCAAGATCTGCGTCCAGGCCTCCGACACACTCTGCTGCACGTCCGCGCGGCCCGCGGGGGCTTCGTGCCCGCCCTGGTCCCAGAGCGTGGCCGGCATCTCCTTGTCCCAGGCCAAGCTATCGGCGGAGAAGCAGAGACCGTCCCGCGGCCAGGCGGCGCCCCCGCCGTCGGGCCCCCACCGTGCCCCGGCCGGCCCGTCCCGGGGGGCCAACTCCTGGCCCCGGCGCGAGGCTGGCTTGCCCCGCCCCTTCCTGGCCAGCCACGGCCCCGGCGCGGGCGGCAGGCGGCAGCCCTCCTCCTCACTCAGGTGCCAGACCCGTGAGGTCGCGACGGGGAACAGGCACTTGCGGCGCCAGCGGGCAAAGATATCCTCCGCAAACTCCCGGAAGGGGGATTGGTGGATGCAGTGGCGCCGGGCCAGCTCTTTCCACTGCCGCAGGAAGCCTTCGCCTCGCGTGGTCAGGGGGCTGAAAGGGTAGGTCTGGAGCCCTAGCACCGCCAGCCCCTGCCGTGACCAGTCCTGGCGCCGCCGGAGTAACGCCTCCTCCGTAAAGTCCATCCTGGCCCCGGTCTGCGTATCGTGGTGGCCGGCGCCGAAGAAGCGGACCTGCAGAGTGACGACACTGCTCTGGGCCGCCTTGGGGCCCGGCCCCCCCGGTCGCCCCCGGTGCTCCTGTTTGCGCCGGGCGACCGTGATGTAAGTACACTCCACCGCCCGCCCCAGCGTGCTGACGCCCCTCTCGTCCGTGACCAGCCGGAAGGCCGCCATCAGGGGCGAGAACACCTGGTCCTCGAACCAGGCCAGGTCCAGCTCCGGCGTCAGCTTGGTGCGCTTGAGGCCCGGTGGCCTCCGTTCTCCCGCCTCCCCGGCCGCCCGCAGCCCGTGGTCCGCTGGGCCCGCCGCCAGGTCTTGCATCGTAGCTCGCACAGCGGTTTTCTGGCCGGCCCGGGCGTGAGGGGAGCGGAGGGGAAGGCCCTCCGGCCCCTCCCCACCCCCGGCCCCGCCCCCGGCCCGCCTCCCGGCCCTCCGCCCCCTTTCCTTCTCCTTCCCCCCGGCCCGCCTCCTGGCACGCTCCTCCCCGCCCCCGGCCCCTCCGCCCCCTTTCCTTCTCCTTCCCCCCGGCCCGCCTCCTGGCACGCTCCCTCCGCCCCCTTTCCCTCTCCTTCCCCCCGGCCCGCCTCCCGGCACGCTCCCTCCGCCCCCGGCCCTCCGCCCCCTTCCCTTCTCTTGATCCCCTTCCCTTCTCCTTTTCCCCCGGTCCCGGCCCCGGCCTAGCGCCGTCCTCGGCCAGGCGGGCGCTGGCCCGCTGGTCGGCGTGCCGGGGCGGGGGGCAGGGAGGGCCTACAGGGCACTGCAGAGCATGCCCACCACCAGCACGTTGCCTACGAAGGCGCACCACGACAGGAGCGAGTAGTGCGCCAGGGCCTCTCTCCACACCGGAAGGACCTTTTCGCTGCAAGGGTGCATGCAGTCGTAGGACGGCCAACAGGTGTAGCAGTGATAGTCCGCCGCCTGGTCGCCGCTGAATATGACACCGGCCAGGGCCCACAATATTAACAGCCCGCAGACCACCGTCCAGTACCACCAGACGGGACCCCAGAACGCCACGTTCACCCACCGCAGTGCCTGCTCGGTATTAGTAGCATAAAAGATCAGCAGACTGATGGTCTGCGCGAAGGCACAGCCGCTCAGGACCATGGAAGCGCAGCCCGGGGAGCAGAGGCCCTGCGCTCGCGACGGGTGGCTGGGGGTGCTCCACGCAACCAGCAAGGCGGAGGCAAACAGCAGGGCCCCGAAGACACCGGCTAGGATGACACAGGCCTGGCTGGCCGGGCTAGGGTCAGCCAGGACTTGGTACACGACCACTGCTGCCAACGTCGAGGACAGTGCCCAACGCAGCGCGCGCAGGACATTGGGCTCCCAGACGAGCTCGGCCGGTACCCCCAGCACCGGCGCCCTCCGCGTCATCTTCGTGGTGTCCTCCCGGGTTTCGTCGGTTTCCAACGCGTTGAAGCCCTCACGAGTGGCTCCCTTGGCCAGGCAGCACCCCAGGGTACACACTAAGTGCAGCCCAATCAGGATGATTTCCAGCAGCACGAGGGCTTGCACGGTCTTGACGAAGGCTTGGTCAGGAAAGGCGTCCGCGAGATCCACGAACGCCAGCTTGGCAAACCAGCCGTACACACAGGCCTCCACCAGCGAGAGGATACGCATGAACCATTCGCCCGTCCGGTCCTGGGCCACATCTTTCTGGCAACCAATACAGTAGTCTTGCATGGAAACGGCTAAGCGCAAAAGCACGGGAGTAGCCCCGGGCTCGGTGGTGTTGCTCTTTAACTAGGTACCTCGGGCCGCGCCCGGCGTGGCCCAGGCGGTCGAACGCGGGAAGGGGAGGGGGAGGCACGACGGGGGGGGAGGAGGTGGTCCTCCTGCCTCCGCCCCTTCCCTGCCCCCCTCCCCGCCGGGGCCCCGGCGGCGGCCCAGAGGAGGCGGGAGAGGGAAAGCGCCCCCGGTCACCCCTGGTCCGCCGCGAGCCCGCCCGGCGTCCCCTCCCGCGAGTTCCTGCCCCAGGACACATTAGGTCGGTCCTGGCACCACCCAGCGCGCCCCCGATGCTGACGACGCCCCCAGATGCCGCCGCCGCCGAGCGTGTCCCGCTGCCGCCGCCACCAGGCGCGGGAGCCGCCGGGCCTGCCCCGCTGCTCCCGGAGGGCGCGGGAGCCGGGCCTGCCCCGCCGCCGCTGCCGCCGCCGCCGGTGGGCGCGGGAGCAGGGCGTGCCCTGCCGTCGCCACCGCCGGCGGGCGCGGGAGCCGAGCGTGCCCCGCTGCTGGGCAGTGCGGCCGCGGCCGCGACGGCCGAGCTGGCCCTGTCGTACTGCCCGGCGAGCGCGCGTGCCGGGCTGGGGCGCTGGCTGCGGCAGGGCTCGGCCTGCGGCACGGAGCCCAAGACGGCCTTCTGGCACCAGTTCCTGCTGCAGACGGGCTGGCAGGCGGCGGTCGTCCAGGCGCAGCACCTGCCCGGGGTGGCCACCAGCGCGGTCGAACACTACCGGGAGGAAGCGGCGGCCGAACTGGCGCGCTTGTCCCCGGGCCCGCTGCCGCCCGCCGCCTGCGTCCTGGTCGTGGACAGCCGCGAGCGGCAGCTGGCGGCGCTGCTCGGCCCGCTCCCTTTCGCCCGCCGCGAGGCGCTGGCCGTGGGGGACGTGGAGTTCCGCTGGGAGGGCCGCCCCGCGCGCGTCTGGGAGCGCAAGCGCGCGGACGACGCACTGCAGGCCCTGCACAGCGGCAAGTTTACCAAGCAGCGCGAGGCGCTGCGGGCGGTGTGGGCACAGCGGCCGGGCTGCGCGGGCTACCTGCTCGAGTCGCCGGGCTGGCTCCTGGCCCCCGCCGCCCGCTGCGAGGACCCCGCGCTCCGGCCCCTGAAGCGCGCGCGTGTCCTGACCCTGGGCGGTGCCCAGCCGGCCAGGGAGCGCCTGCGCACGCTGCGCTCGCTCGCCAGCAGCCTGGCCGCCAAGGACGGTTTCCCTGTCCTCGAGAGCGCGCACGTGCTGCACACGGCCGTGCTCGTGCTGTCACTGTTCCGCGCCTGGGCCTCGCTGCCCGCACCCCTGCGGCCCCCTCCGGGCGTGGGGGCAGACGCGCTGGACGACGCGCGCGCGGTGGAACGGGTTAGGCAGCACCGGGGGGCCGGGCCGGGCGGCGAGCGGCGGGCGCTGTACGGGGCCGTGCGCGGCGTGAGCCCCGGCGTGGCGCGGGCCGTGCAGGCGCGCTTCCCGGCGCCCGGGGACCTGCTGCGGCACTGCCGCCGCCTGGGCGCCGACGCCGCGTGCCGGGACCTGGCGGACGTCCCCGTCCCCGCGGCCGCCACGGGCGGGCGGCCGCGGCGGGTGGGGCCCAAGGTCGCACGCCGGCTGCTGTGCCGGCTCGGCGCCCGGGAGGTGTGCTCGGGCGTGGACTGTGACTGTTAGGGGGGTGGGGGCTGCCCCCGCACGCGCCTGCCCCCCCCCCGCCCGCCGGGCGTCGGCGGCGTTTTTCTCTCCCCTCTGGATCTCATGGGTAAAACATAAAACCCTCTCTCTCCTCTCCATCAAAAGACTCGACAAAAAGCAACCTGATGGCGTGCCAGGACAGTGACAGCGGGCCCGGGGGCCAGCCAGTTGCTTTTGGCGTCCACGCCCAGGCCGACAGAGAAAAAAAAGAAATCCACGAACAGGCTAAGCGCAAGCTGGATAAGGAGATAGCGGATCTGAGCCAAGTGGTGAAGAGTCTTGGTGACCACGACAGTTATTTCTACGAAGAAACTTGGACACTGATGGATAAGCTACGGCTTTGGTATACAACGGACCAGTACGACGACGATTTCCGTCCCGCTGCTGAAAGTTTTTCTGATTTCTGGTGGGCCAAGCCAGACACTGCACTGTATCGCGGAGAGGACCCAAGCGGCAGAGCGGAGATGTTGAGAGCTCTGTTGGATGTTCTTACACAGATCAGGAAGCTCAGGCCCCAGATACTGCCCTCTGTTAGATTCGACCGTCTTTTGGACGCGGTGAAAGTGCAAACAGGCAAGGCTGAGAAAGTGGTGGCACAAATCGCACTTTTGCGCAGGAAAATCGGGCCGGGCAAGAAAATGCTTGAATCCCTCGCCCGCCAAGAGGCAGCGGCACAGGAAAAAGTGCAACAAACAGAAAGCGGAATTGAAGCAAAACATACCAGCCAGCTCCAGTATAGTGCCATGGCGGAGGTTACACGGGAATTGGAACAAGTGGGAAGGAAGGCAGAAGCCCTGCGCCGGTTAATTGACGACTGGGGACAAGGACAGGGCATCGACTCTGTGAGCGCGGCGGAGACAGAGCTTCGAACTGCAAACGAAAGATTGGAAACAGTCCGCAGAGAGGCTAATGAAGAACACCAGCAAAGTACAAACTACGGCACCGGGGGTGCCCCCTCCGCCAAGTATACCGAGCTAGCTACAACAGCGTCTTGGCTCCAGCGTCTGGTCAAGGAGCTAAGCCTGCAGCGCGATGTTTTGGCTGACTTGGAGAAAGTGTCGTGAGTTTGGAGCTTCAATAAAGCGTACGGTGCTGCCAAGGACACGAGTAAGTGGGGGCGATTCGGCAGTAGCGTGAGCGCCACGCGGTCTTTGTCGTTGCCTTTTTACTAAATAAACCCCGCCGGCTGCTCTTTCCCTCCTTTTTTCTCACCCCCCCCCCTCCCGAGGTTGGTAAGGATAGTGTCCTGTCCGCCGGTTGGCCGCTGGCGCGGCCGAAGCCCCGCACGAGCGAGAGCCGGGGGTTCAGGCCCAGGAGGGGAGGAGGGAAAGGACGGCGGCGTCTTGGTGCAGCCCCCCCCCTTGCCTAAGAGAGTCCCTCTACTTGTAAGGCCGGCCGTGCGCGCAACAGCTTGGCTACCCCCTCTCGCGTGATCCCCTCGCACTCGGTCAGCCCGAGGCGCTGCAGTCGGGGCAGCCCGAGCAGCTGGTCTAGCCCCTGGTCCGTGAACGAGTCGTTGCGGCTGAGGTCTAGCTGGGTCAGCTCCGGCAGACGCTGCAAGTGCGCCAGCCCGTCATCAGTGAGGCCCTCACACTCGCTGAGCCCGAGGCGCCGCAGCCCGGCAGGCAGCAACAACAAGTCTTGGTTGGTAAGTTTGGTGAACCCCCTGAGATCAAGCCGCCGCAGCGTCTCCGACTGCTGCAGGTGTGCCAGTCCGGCGCCGGTCACCCCGGGACAACAGTCTAGCCGGAGTTCCTCCAGGTTGCACAGATGTGGTAGCACCTCGTCGGTGAGCTGGAGGCACTGGCTGACATCGAGCTGCCGCAGGGCCTGCAGCGCTGGCAAGTTTCTTAACCCGGCTTTGCCCAGGTTTTGACACCGCCCGACGTTCAGTCGCTGCAAGGTCCCTAGGTCTGCTAAGTGCCCAAGCCCTGCGTCGGACAGCAAAAGGCAGAAGGACAGGTCCAGGCTCTGCAGGCGCTGCAGTCCCCCCAGGCCGCACAAGTCGTCGGCCAGCCAGAGGTTACCCGAGAGGTTCAGCTGCCGCAGGGCGCCCAGCCCGCCCACGAGCGGGATCGCGGCGGCGGTGAGTCGCATGCAACGGATGAGGCTGAGCTCTTCCAGGCCCTGCAACCCCCGTAGTAGCCCCTTGAGCTCCGCGTCGTCCAGCGCATGGCAACCCACCAGGTGCAGCGCCCGCAGCTTGCGCAGCTCGCACAGGCCCTGGAACACGGAGGCTGTCAGGTCGCAGAAGCAGAGGTAGAGCTCCCGCAGGTTCGGCAGCTGTTGCAGCTGCTTCACTACGCTGGTGGTGAAGCCGGTGCAGCGCGAAAGCCGCAGATATTCGAGGCCCTGCAACCGGGACAGGCTGGCCTCGTCCAGAGACTTATAGTCCATCAGCTCCAGCCCGCGGAGGTCGCGCAGCTGGGCTAAAGGCGCCAGCCCGCTGCTTGTGACGCCGGCGCCACGGTCAAGCTTCAGGTGCCGCGTGCCGGGAAAGGCCCCGGCCGCGCTCTGTAGCGTCGCGTCGGTGGCCCCCTCTAGCTCCAGCCTCTGCACCGCGAGGCCCGGGAACCGGCGGCCCTGCAGGGCCGCCAGCCCGTCCGCCCCTAGCAGCAGCCGGGGCACGTCCAGCCGGGCGGTGGCCCAGGCGTCGCCGGCTACAACCAGAAAATGCCTGGCCTCCTCCGCGGTGACGAGGTGCAACACCGGGCAGAGAAAGCGTGCCCATTGGCTAGGCCGGAGCAGCAGCCCGCGCCACTCTGGGCACGTCGCGGCCAGGGCCGGCAGCCCCACCCAGCCCAGGCTGTCCCTGACCGTGGCCCACGCCGCCGGGGGCGGCCCGCTCCTGCCTATGGCGTACACGGCTAGCTGCATCACCTTTTTACTAACTAAGCCCCGCCCCACGCCTTTCTCTCCTCTCTCTCCCCTTCCCCCCTCTCTCCCCTCCCAGGGGCTGTGCCAGGGCGTCCCCCCCCTCCGCGGTAGCCAGGGGGTGGTGTCATGTCCGCCGGTTGGTCACGCCAGGGCAAGAGGCACGCGCGGACGAGGGCCCGTGGGGGGGGGGGCGGCTGGGTGCAGCTACCGCGGCAGAAGAGAGTCTCCCCCCCCCTCCTGCTCGCAGGGCCCTCCTCCTCCCTGTACCTATTCTTCGGGCCACCAGCCCTCTACTTGGAGGGCCGGCCGCGCGCGCAACAGCTCTTGTACCGCTCCGCGCGTGATCTCATTGCACCCGGTCAGCCCGAGGCGTTGCAGTCCGTGTTTGGTGCACAGTTTCCGCAGCCCCTTGTCCGTGAGCCAGCCGGAGTAGCTAAGGTCCAGCTGCTCCAGCCCGGCCGGCAGCTTCGACAGACCCTGTTCGGTGAGCCCGTCGCGCTGGCTGAGCAAGAGCCGCCGCAGCCCCTGTAGTTGTCCCAAGTATGCCAGCCCGCGGTCGGTGAATTGGTTGTGTCCGCTGAGCCTGAGCTGCCGAAGCTGCTGCAACGCCCGCAGGCACGCCAGCCCCTCGTCCTGGAGCAGGCGGCAGTCACGCAGGTCGAGCTCCTCCAGGCCGCGCGGCAGCTCCGACAGATCCTGATCGGAGAGTCCGGCACAGCCACTGAGATCAAGTCGTCGCAACCTCTGCAGCGGCTGCAAGCGCGCCAGCCCGGCGCCGGTCAGCCAACCGCTGAAGCCAAGCCTGAGCTCCTCTAGGTTAGGCAGCTGCTCTAGCTCCCCGTCGGTCAAGCCGGAGCACTGGCTGAGATCGAGCTGCCGCAAGGACGGCAGCGTTGGCAGGTGTCTTAGCCACAGGCTTTGCAGGTTGGAACAACCCGCGAGGTTCAGCCGTCGCAAGCGGCGGAGGGCCCCCAGGTGCCACAGCCCGGCGGCCGAGAACCCCGAACAGAACTTCAAGCCCAGACCCTGCAGGTCCGGCAGCCCCTGCACGAGGCTAGCCAGCCCGGCGTCGGTCAGCCAAGCACAGTGCGCGAGGTCCAGCTGCCGCAGGCCGGCAAGCTGCCGCAGGCCCGGGAGCACGGCGGAGGTGAGCCTCTGGCAACTGCGGAGGCTGAGCTTCTCGAGGCCGTGCAGCCCCTGCAGCCCCTGTAGCAGCACCTCATCGGTCAGATCGTCCAGCTCGAGGCGTAGTACCCGCAGGCCAGCCAGCTTCTGCCCCAGGCCCTTAAACCCACGCACGGTCAGGCCGGCGCAGAATTTGAGGCTGAGGTGCTGCAGGCCGGGCAGCTCGGTCAGCTGCTGCAGCCCGTGGTCGTCGAGCCTGGTCGTGTCAACCTCCAGGTACCGGAGGCCCCGTAGCTGGGACAAAGTGGCGCCAGTCAGCGGCCCGCAGGCGATGAGCTCCAGCTTCCGCAGGTCTTGCAGCCGGGCTAGGCACGCCAACCCGTGGTCGGTGACTTGGTCACTATCGGCAAGCCGGATCTGCTGGGTCCCAGGAAAGGCCCGGATCGCGCTCTCGAGGGTCGCGTCGGTGGCGCGCTCTAGCTCCAACCTCTGTACCGTGAGGCCCGGGAACCGGCGGCCCTGCAGGGCCGCCAGCCCGCCCGCCTCGAGCACCAGCAGGGGCACGTCGAGCCGGGCGGTGGCCCAGGCGTCGCCGGCTACGGCCAGAAACCGGGCGGCGTCTGCCGCGGTGACGAGGCGCAGCGCCGGGCAGCGGAAGCGTGTCCAAGTGCTGGGCCGGAGCAGCAGCCCGCGCCACTCCGGGCACGTGGCGGCCAGGCCCGGCAGCCCCGTCCAGCCCAGGCTGTCCCTGAGCGCGGCCCACGCCGCCGGGGGCGGGCCCCCCTGGTCTGTGGCGCTTGTGGCTAGCGGCATCAGCTTTTTTATTTACTCAAGACACTCCGACGGCGGCCCCCCCTTGCCTCCCTCTTCTTCTTTCGCCCCGTGCTGCCCTTACCCACTCTGGCGTGTACGCATTCGCGGCGTAGGGTGGGGAGGGGGGGAAAGAAGAAGGGGGGACGTGTCCCCCCTCCCCCCCGTGCACCTGGCAGTCGCTGTCCCACCAGTGGCAGCCCCGGCAGCCTAGGGAAAGTCTTCGACCTGGAGGGCCCGGCGCGCGCGCAACAGCCTGGCTACCCCACGCGCGTGATCTGCCTGCAGCCCTCCAGCCAGAGGCGCCGCAGTCGGGGCAGCCCGAGCAGCTGGTCTAGCCCCTCCTCGCTCTCGTCTTCTTCTTCCGCCCCGTGCTGCCCCGCCCACTCTGGCGCGTGCGCGTGCGCGGCGTAAGGTAAGGAGGGGAGAAAGAAGAAGGGGAGGATGTGTCCCCTCCTCACCCGGCGGCTGTACCAGGGCGTCCCCCGCGGTAGCTAGGGGTGGTGTCGTGTCCGCCGGTTGGTCGCGCCAGGCCCAAAAGCCCGCGCGGACGAGGGTCGGTGAAGAGGGGGGGGGCGGCCGGGTGCGGCCACCGCCGAAGGAGAGGAGAGTCCCCCCCCTACTTGTAGGCCCCTCGCCCTCCCTGTACCCGTGCTAGGGCCGCCAGCCCTCTAGCTGGAGGGCGGGCCGCGCGCGCAACAGCTCGTCCACCGCGCCGCGCGTGATCCCCTCGCACCCTTCCAGCCCGAGGCGCTGCAGCCCTTGCTTGGTGTGCAGCTTCCGCAGCCCCTCGTCCGTGAGCCAGCCGGAGCGGCTAAGGTCCAGCTCCTCTAGGCCGCGCGGCAGCTTCGACAGACCCTCGTTCGTGAGCCCGCGGCGGTAACGGAGACAAAGCAATCGTAGCGGTAGTTTGCCCAAGTACGCCAGCCCGTCGTCGTTGAGTTGGTTGTACCCGCTGAGCTTGAGCTGTCGCAAATTCGTCAAGTGCGTCAGGCTGCTCAGACCCTCGTTGTGGAGCCAGCTGCAGCTGCGCAGGTCGAGCTCCTCTAGGCCGCGCGGCAGCTTCGACAGACCCTCGTTCGTGAGCCTGGAACAACCGCTGAGATCAAGCCGTCGCAGCCCGGTCAAAACCCGTAGGTGTTCCAGCCCGGCGTCAGTCAGCCAGCGGTTGAATCCAAGTTTGAGCTCCTCCAGGCCTGGCGGCAGCTGCGCTAGCCCCTCGTTAGCCAATCCAGAGCACAGGCCGAGATTGAGCTGCCGCAAGGCCTGCAGTTGTTGTAGGTGTGCTAACCCTGGGCTGGTCAGGGTGGCACACCCCGCGAGGTTCAGCCACCGCAAGTGGTGGAGGTGCTGCAAGTGCGGCAGCCCGGCGTCAGAGAACCTCGAGCAGAACTGCAGGTTCAGGCCCTGCAGGTCCTGTAGGTCCTGCAGGTCTCTCAGCCCGTCGTCAGTCAGCCAATCACAGTAGGAGAGGTTCAGCTCCAGCAGGCCCTTGGCCGGGCTCTTGCCCAGGCCCGAGATCACTGCATCAGTGAGCCCCCTGCAACTGTGGAGGCTGAGCTTCTCTAGGCAGTGCAGCCCCTGTAGCACCTGCAGCAGCACCTCGTTGGTCAGACCATCGCAATCTTCGATGCGCAGCACCCGCAGGCCGGCCAGCCGCCCCAGGCTCTGGAACCCGAGATTAGTCAGGCTCTTGCAGGATCTGAGGCAGAGGTGCTGCAGGCCGTGCAGCTTGGTCAGCTGCTGCGCTTCGCGGTCGTCGAGTCTGGGCGTGTCAATCTCCGGGTACCGGAAGTCCCCTAGCCGGGACAGAGTGGCGCCAGTCAGAGGCCCGCAGCGGACTAGCTCTAGCCTCCGCAGGTCGCGCAGCAGCCGGGCTAGGTTCGCCAACCCGTCGTCGGTGACTTGGTCGCTATCGCCAAGCCGGATCTGCTGGGTGCCGGGGAAGGCCCGGGCCGTGCTCTCAAGGGTCGCGTCGGTGGCGCGCTCTAGCTCCAACCCCTGTACCGTGAGGCCCACAAACTGGCGGCCCTGCAGGGCCGCCAGCCCCTCCGCCCCCAGCCGCAGCGACGGCACGTCCAGTCGGGCGGTGGCCCAGGCGTTGCCTGCTACGGCCAGAAACCGTGCGCCGTCTGCCGCGGTGACGAGGCGCAGCGGCGGACAGCGGAAGCGTGCCCAGCTGCTAGGCCGGAGCAGCAGCCCGCGCCACTCCGGGCACGTGGCGGCCAGGGCCGGCAGCCCCGCCCAGCCCAGGCTGTCCCTGAGCGCGGCCCACGCCGCCGGGGGCGGCCCGCCCTGGCCCGCGGCCTCCGCGGCTCGCATGGTCTTGGCGTAGGACTAGCCAAGCCTCCCCCCTTCGGCGACGGCGGCGGCACACGGGGTTGACTCTGCTCCACCTCTGCCGGTCCGGTTGCGGTGCCTGGCGAGCGCTCGCTCCGCCGCGCGCTGGGACCCGTCGAGCCGGGCCGCCCAGTCAGAAAGAGCAGATGGATACCGCGGGAGAGCAAGACAGAGAGAGAGAGCGTGTGCGCTTTTACTAGTAGTCTCCTCGGCCACAGGCCAGAGTGGTTAGGCGCACGCGGGCTGCGCGCGGGGAAGAAGGGAGAGAGAACAGGAAGCAAAAGAGAAAGAAGAGGGCAGAAGAAGAAGAAGAGGAAGAGAGACAGGAGGAGGAAGACGAGGGGGGGGCGCGGGCTTTTCTCCTCCCCCCGAGCGGCTAGGCTGGAGCAGGAGGGGGAGCAAGCGCCGGCCAGGGCTGAGGGCTGGGTCAGAGACCCTCCCAGACAGTTTCTTTCTTCGTCGTCCGAGTCCGGACCGCGCAGGTGGTACCGGCTGGCCGCGCCCCGCCGCCCGGCCGAGGAGAGAAAGGACAAGGAGGAGGGGGGCGCGGCTGGCGACGCCGCCGCTCACTGCACCCACAGGAGGGTTTCCACCTGGAGGGCCGGGCGCGCGCGCAGCAGTCCGGCCACCGCCCCGGGCGTGAGCCCCCGGCAGCCGGTCAGCCGGACGCGTTGCAGTCCGCGCAACTCGCGCAGCTGGTCTAGCCCCTGGTCCGTGAGCCAGCCGCAGTCGCTCAGGTCGAGCTGCGCCAGCCGTGGCAGCCGTTGCAAGTGTCCGAGCCCCGCTGGGGTGAGGAGGAGGCCGTCGCACCTGCTCAGGTTGAGCTCGCGTACCCTTGGCGATCTCTCCACTAGAAGCCCCCAACCCCCGTCCGTGAGCCAGTTGCAGCCACGGAGGTCTAGCTTTTCTAAGCCGAGCGGTAACAGAGCTAGCCCCGCGTTGGTGAGTCCGCGACAGAAGCCCACGTCCAGACTGCGCAACGCCAGCGAAGCCCCTAAGTGTGCCAGCGCTGCGTTAGTAAGCCGCTCGCAGCCTCTAAGCTTGAGCTCCTCCAGCCCAGGCACCGCCTGCAACAACAGCTGGAGCCCCTCGGTGGTCAGAAGAGGGCACGAGCTCAGGTCGAGGTGTGTCAAAGCCGGCAGCGCTACCAGGGGGACCAAACCTACAGCCGTCAGCTGATCGCAGCCTGCCAAGACTAGTTTCTGCAGGGCTTGCAGGCTCCCCCGGCCCTCGGAGTCCACCAGGCCGCACAGGTTCCACAGGCCTGCGTCGGTGAGCCAGGAACTACCGGAGAGGTCGAGCCGCCGCAGGCTGGTCAGCGGGGCCAGGGCCTGGGTCGCGTTGTCGGTGAGCTCCTGGCAACGGAGGAGGCTAAGCTCCTCTAAGTCTGGCAGCTTTGCTAGTAGCGGCGTGAGCTCCGTGTCGTCGAGAGCAATAGAACCGTTCAGGTGCAGCGCCCGCAGCCTGCGCAGTTCGGACAAGTGCTGCAGGCTGGGAGCCGTCAGGCCGCAGCGGCCGATGTACAGGTCCCGCAGGCCGGGCAGCTGTTGCAGCTGCTGCACTTCCTTGGAGTCGAGGGCGTTGCAGTGCTCGAGCCGCAAGGATTCAAGGCTCCGCGGCCAGAGCAGCGGGGGACCGCTCCGGGGACCGCTCAGGGGCCCGCTACCAAAGAGCTCCAGCCCCCGCAGGTCGCGCAGCCCGGCTAGGACCGCCAGCCCGCCGCCCGTGACGCCGGTGTTGTCGCGCAGCTGGTCTAGGAATGCTTGCCCCTGGTCACTGGGGCACTTGGCCAGCCTCAGGTGCCGCGTGCCGGGGAAAGTCCGGACGGCGCTCGCGAGGGTCGCGTCCGTGGGCTCCGCTAGCTCCAGCCGCTGCACCGTGAGCCCCACGAACTGTCGTGTCTGCAGCGCCGCCAAACCCTCGGCCCCGAGCAGCACCAGCGGCACGTCGAGCCGGGCGGTGGCCCAGGCGTCGCCGACGACAGCCAGGAACCACGCGCCCTCGGCCGCGGTCACGAGGCGCAGCGCCGGGCAGCTGAAGCGCGCCCAGCTGCTGCCGGGCCAGCCCAGCACCAGCTGGGCGTGCCGGGCCGGGCACGTCGCGGCCAGGGCCGGCAGCCCCGCCCAGCCCAGGCAGTCCCGGACCGCTGCCCACGCCGCCGGGGGCGGCCCACCCTGGCTACTACTGGTCGCAGCGGCAGAAGCCCGCATCTCTTACTGGGGGGGCAGAAGGGCTAGCGCGGTCGCCGCTGCCGGCGGCGGCGCACGCCAACCTCTTCCCCCCCCCAGCCGTCTCCTCTGCTCCCCCTCCCCCCCCCCAGGGCGCGCGGGCGCGCGAGCTAGGAAAGGGAGGGGAAAGGGGGAGAGTCTTCCCCCCCTAGGGCCCGCTGGAGGGCCTCCCAGCGCGGGGTAACGAGCTCCGGCCAGCGTGCGAAGCCCTGCTGCACCGCGGCGCCCACACCGCGCCACAGGCGCGGGGCCAGCAGTTGCACCCGCCGCCGGGGCCGGGGGTCCTCCAGGACCCGGCGCGACGAGAGCCAGTCCGGGCCGGGGCGGCGGGCGGCGCGCACAGCTGCGCCAGGGCGGCCCCAATGCGCTGCAGGCAGGCCGGGTCGTCGTCCCCCCGGCAGCGCAGCTGCTGCAGGTAGTCCCCTAGGTACGCCAGCAGCATCTGGCGCAGCGCGTGGTCCTGGGCCCAGGCCCGGGGGTACAGCCGGGGCAGCCAGGGGGTCCGCTCCCGGCCCAGGCGCGCCCAGACCTCCGGGGGGCTCTGGGCGCGGCCCAGCAGGCCCGAGCACGCCAGGAAGATCCAGGCGGCGTGGCTCAGCCAGCCGGGTGGGTCGCGGTGGCCGGCCAGGTGGTCGGCCAGGGCGCGCCACTCGTGCCGGCCCAGGCAGAACTCCAGGCCCCGGCAGCGGTACACGGGCGCCCCCGTGTGGTCCGCCCAGGGCCGCAGCAACGTGTACCGGCCGCTGACGGCCACGACGTGCGGGGCCGGCCCCCCGGGCGACGACGGCGGGTACGAGGGCCCGGGGCCCTCGTGCCGGGCGTCGTCGTACAGGTAGAAGTCCTCGACGTGCAGGGGCGTGCCCAGCGCACACAACGCACGCCAGGCGCTGTCCTGGACCAGCAGCCAGGGGCGCAGGCCACGCTGCCTGTGCCGGATGTAGTGCATCACGTACGCCGGCAGGTTGAAGGACCGGAAGGCGGCGCGGGTCAGGCGCGCGCCCGCTCCCGCGGGCCACGCCCGCTCCCACGCCCGCGCCCAGCGCTCGAGCCAGCGCGCTGGCGGCGACGGATGGTCCGGCAGCAGCGCCCGGTGGTGCGGCAGGCCCAGGTGCACCGCCAGCTCCCGCGCCCCGGGCTGGGCCACGAAGGCGCGGGCCAGCCGCGTGGCCGCCGTCGTGGCGGCACCGTCGGCGGCGCCGTCCCCGCGCGCCCCCCGGCCCGGGTCGTCGTCGTCGGCGGGGGGGCCCCGGTCCAGCACCGACAGCGCGCGCGGGGCCAGGCCGGCCAGGGCGGCCAGGTCGCCGGGCCCGCAGCCGCGCACGTCCAGGTACTGCAGCTCCAGCCGCAGCCAGGCCGGCCGCCCGGCGGGGCACAGACCCTCGAGCAGGGCCGCCAGCGCGCCGTCGGCCAGCACGCCGGCGTCCTCGGCCCCCGGCTGGTGCCACAGGCACGGGTCGCACGTGGCCACCACCAGCTCGTACCGCCGCAGCGCGGGCGTGTGGGCGGCCGGCCAGCCCAGGCCCGAGCCCCGCGGCCGCCGCGTCCGCAGCCAGCGGAGGAGCTGGTACAGCCCCAGCGGCCGCTCCAGCCGCACCCGGGCCAGGCGCGGCCAGCCGGCCCCCGTGCACAGCACCAGCGTGTCCTCGGGCCCGCACACCAGGCCGTCGGGGCAGGGCTGCCACACCCGGAGGTCGGCCAGGCACGGCGCCAGGCGCTCGAAGTCCGGCCCGTACAGCCTGGCGTCCGTGCAGTCGTTGAGCGCTAGGCGCCGCAGGGCGCGGCAGCCGAGGTCGCCCAGGCCCGCGGGCCCAAAGTCCACGTGGGCGAGCGTCAGGGCGTACAGGTCCCGGGCCACGGCGCACAGCCTGGGGCGCAGCAGGTGCGTCCAGGGTGGCGTGGGGCCCGGCGGCGCACGCACCAGCTCCAGCGTCAGCGAGCGCAAGCGCCGCGCGCGCCGGCACCCGCGCCCCCGCCAGGCCGCCAGCAGCTGGGCCACGGCCGGGGGCGGGCCGGCCAGGCAGAGCGACCGCACTTCGGGGTAACCAGCCAGGGCGCGCCGCAACAGCGCCGAGCGGGCGGGCGGCAGCGGCTCGGCCAGCCGCAGCGTCAGCCTGGTGTCCGGCTGGCACAAGAGCGCGGCGGCCCCGCCGGCGGCCGGTGGCGGCGGGCCGACGACGCCGAGCGCCGCGGCCAGCCAGAGGCGGGCCCGCGCGTACCGGTGGACGAGGTCGTGCCAGGCCCGGGAGGCGCCGCCGAGCGCCACGAGGTCCGCGGGCGCGAGGCAGGCGAGGGCGTGGCCACACCAGACCTCGGCCCAGTCGGGCGCGGCCGGTGGCATGTAGTGCCGGCTCGCCGTCCAAGCTAGGCGGGCTTCAGGACTTGGGCTAGCTACGCTTAATGTACGCAAAGGTGGCGCCGCCGGCCGCGGGGTGCGGAATGTTGGAAGGGGGCCGGGCAGGGAGGGGCGGGGGAGGGGGCATGGCGTCGCCCCACGCGGCCACGCACGCCGCCCACCCCCCCCCTCGGCCCTGGTCCTTCTACCCGAGGTGGGGCGGGCCGGGCGCGGGGGTGTGCAAAAAGAAAACCGGCTACCGCCGGACGGACGGACGCGGCGCTAGCGCGCTGGCTTAGGACAGCCACCCAGAAACAAGGGCGGGCTGGGCTTTTAATGGTCCCAACACTGCTAAGCCTTCCCTCTTCATGGCCTGCACCGGCCAACTACCTACGAACTGGGGGAGGGGGGGAAACATCCTCTTCCCCCCCCCCGTGCATCTTGGGGGAGGGGCTCGGCCGTCCACAGCGGGTGGCCCTCTTGCGCCGGGCAGCACCGGCAGCAAGGCGGCCGCCCAGGGATCACGGTAGGAAAAGGCCGCGGGGGGGGGGCGAACGAAGCAGGAGTGGCCACCCCCCCCCCTTTGTCGCAGCCCCCTGGCCATCGGCGCGAACGTCCTGGCCGGGCCGGGAACCGCCGGCCTGACCGGCCACCCCTTCCTGGGGTAGGGTGGCCACCACTCAAGGCGGCCACAGGAAATCAAAAGCATCGTAAAGTCGTCGTCTGGGCCGTGGTTGCCGAATGCGCCGAGATCGCCGTCGTCCGGCTGGTCTTGTGCCGGCGTCCCGACAGGAGCTACGAGGTCCGTGGCTGGGGGGGCGGGGTGGTCCGTGGCTAGTTCCGTGAAGGCGTTGCCGTCGTGGAGTGACGGGGTAAGGAGCGGCCCCCCGTCGGGGTCGGAGAAGTCATTAGGGGGCGGTGGTGAAGGGACAAAAGAAGAAGAAGAAGAAGAAGAAGACGAAGTCGCGGGCTGCGACTGGGCCGTCAAGCCGGCGATGCTGGTAGAGGTCGCAGTCGTTGCTGCCACCCCCATGGCTCCCGTTCCGGTCGTGTCTACGCCGTCGTCATAGCGCTTCAGTACCTCTTGTAGAATCGCAATCTTTTCCTGCTTTTTTTCCTCCTCAGGCCACAACCGCTCGCCCAGCATGTTTATCGCTGTAGCCACGCGCAGAAGCTTCATCGTGTAACTACCGTCCTTTTTCTTTGGTTCCTTACCTTGCCGCCCCTGGATGCGTTTGGCCATCGCTTCACTGACCAGCCTTGTCAGCTTTTGTGACTCCAGGACAGGATCTCCTTTTTGCTTCTCTGTTACGTATTCCAGCAGTCGGCTTAGGACCGAATCGTCCGCGCCAGTGCCTGTGTTTCGTAGTTCCGCCTGGACTTCGGGGGTACCACGCTGGATTAGGAATTCCTTCATTTTTGCGATGAGCTCTTTCAACTGGGCTCTACGCTGAATATCGCCTTCTGACTTTTTGAGCGACTTGGCATCGTCTCCTGAGACTTGGGTGCTTCTGTGGACCTTGGTGTGCACCCCTACCGACCCCTGAGCATCTGCTACACGCTTGCGGACTCTAGGGGCCTTCGTCGAACGAGTGCTATTCCCAGCCTCGGCGCCCTCCCCGGACTTTGACGGTGGTACTACGCTGGTCGTGGCCGCCATTGTCAGGGGTCGCGTAGAGGGGGCGCTAGCCCCACCACCACCACTGCTATTGCTACTGTAGTTGTAGCGAATGCCGTCGTTGCCACCGTCGCTGTTGCTGGCACCGGCAGCGGCGCCCCCGTAGCTGCTGCTACTACTGCTGCTGCTACTGTTGTAGCCGCCGCCACCGTAACTGCTGCTGCTACTGCTGCTGCTGCTACTGCTGCTGCTGCTACTGCTGCTGCTGCTACTGTTGTAACCGCCGCCGCCGTAACTGCTGCTGCTACTGCTGCTGCTGCTACTGCTGCTGCTGCTACTGCTGCTGCTACTGCTGCTGCTACTGCTGCTGCTGCTACTGCTGCTGCTACTGCTGCTGCTGCTACTGCTGCTGCTGCTACTGTTGTAACCGCCGCCGCCGTAACTGCTGCTGCTGCTACTGCTGCTGCTGCTGTAGCGGCCGCCGCCGTTGATGCCTCCGCCGTGGCTGCTGCTGCTACCGTTGGCCGCCCCCTGGGCTCCAGCAACGGATCCCAGCGTAAGCAGCAGCCAAGGTATCCAGCGCCCTTTTAAATGCAGGCCCTGCATTTCCCCAAGGCAGAATTCATTGCGCGTGAGCAGTTCCGGCGGAAAATCTGCAGGAAGTGGTAAGAGTAGTTGGAAGTATGTCCCCCCTAGCAGTAGTTTCGATTTGACACCGTGCTTCGTGTAATCAATCGCCGCGTCTAGCACCCTTTTAAAGTATCCGCTTTTCGTGTCCCTCGTTGTTG
Source organism: Paulinella micropora (assembly GCA_019918135.1). Classification (NCBI taxonomy): domain Eukaryota; phylum Cercozoa; class Imbricatea; order Euglyphida; family Paulinellidae; genus Paulinella; species Paulinella micropora. Next base: position 3,913 of record WBZZ01002427.1, on the reverse strand, counting down.
CTACCTCCGCCTGCCACCAGGCGCCGTAAGCGTGTAGCACCGCTTGGTGGTTACTCCAGCCGGTAGCACCCTCTAGGACCACCTCTAAAGCTTCCGTCAGGTGCGCATGCGGCTGGCCTAGCTCATTCAGCAGGCTGGCCACGACCACTAGCGCGTTGCAGAGCCAGAGGAGCTCGTCCTCCACCTGGCTGAGAACGAGATGCGGGTCATTCCGCCATTCGTCCAGGTGCGCCCTGGCATCCTGCCCTTCCGGCGCGAGGTGCAGGCACTGGCCCGAGTCGGCGTAGATTAGTTCCCAGGCAGGGGCAGGCAGCGCCGTCCCCTCCTGCTTCTCACACCGTGTCACGTCCTTGATAGAAAAGCCGCTGTAGATGTTGCGCGCGAGGCTGAGCGCGTCCAGAAACCGCTTGACGAACGACCCGAAGCCTAGCACCGCTTGGTCCTTGCTAGGCTCCTTTACTAGGAGCCACAGAGGGGCCCCGGCGCCAACTGACACGACGCCGATGACCGGCACGGCCAGGCCGTGTGACGCAAAGTAAGAGAGCAGCTGTGCGCTCTGGATGGCGTGCGCAAGTGTGTAGTCTTTGCCGTCGAGTTGGTACGCTCTAAAACCCGTCACCACGGCCGACCAAGGCCTCTCCCCCGCGAGTGCCAGCGGGCTCATCGCCAACCTCTTTCCGCTCCAGTGATCATAGTACGCCAGGCCACGGGGGAACGTAGTAGAGCCCATCTGTTGTACTAACCAATCCTGGGGGACCGCCTGCGCCTGTACCAGCTTCGCAGTGCCATCAGCCGCAAAACGAAGCTCTTTGTAGTCAGTCTGTGCCAGCCAAGCAAGGTGCCTGCAGTGCCGGCAGTGCTTGGTGCCCGCAGCGCTCCCGCCGGCTACCTGGCCTTGGCCAGGAAGAAAGGGGCTGCCAGCCATCATCGGGGGGGTGGGTGGCCAGAGGAGTGGTTGCTGTGCCATGCTTTGCTAGCAACAGCCAGCGCCTCCCCCGGGGAGAGACGACGGGAGAAGCCTCGCTTTCCCCTGCTCTCCTCCCCCCTCCCTCTCACTGGCCGGGAGAGAGGGGGGCCGGGGCAAGGAGAACAGAGACGCAGGGGGGAGGGGAAGGGGGCGGAAAAGAGAGCCCCCCCCCTCCACCGCGACCGAGCCCCGCCACGGCCGCGCCGCCCGCCAGGCTCAAGGGGGGCCAGCCTTCTCCCTCTCCCCCCGGAGAGGGGTGTGCGCGGCGCCAGCCCGGACCGTCGCGACCGATCGTAGCCCATGGCTGGCCAGGACGGCTCTAGCCTCGGCAGAAACGGAGAACAGCGAGCCTCCGGAGGTTTTGTCCTGGTCCTCCCGCTCTAGTGGCGAGGAGGGGAAAGGACTTTTTTGCTGGGAGGGGGGAGATCGGCGCGCCGGGCCGGCCAGGTCGTTACTTGGTCCTCAAGTTTACTTAGCTAAGAAATTCGTCGTCAGACGACGAGGCGTCTAGGTCCGCGGTTGGGATCTTGGCTGAACCTCGTGCCTCCGTGCGAGCCCTCGGCCGCGAAGCTGGGGAGGCGGACGGCGGAACCCGCCCTGAGGCGGCCGGCTTTTCCTTCTTCTTCTCCGTCTTCACTTTCTTGAGCAGAGAGTCAGCTGCCGCTGCGTTGTAGATATCCATGTACGTAGTGTTTTCGCTACTACCCGGGTTCTCGTTGTGGGTCAAGCCGTACAGAGGCCCCAGAACTTTCAGCAGTGCATTTCTACGACTGTCCCCTCCAGCTTTTCTACGACTGTCCCCTCCAGCTTTCGGTGCGCTCGGAGCCAGAGCCGCTTTGATCTTCTTCCCGACCTCGATATCGTTTCTCTTGGCGACCTGCCTGATTACCTCTTTGATAATGTCTGGCTCCGACATACTACTGTTCTGCAGGCCGAGCCTCTTACGAACTCTATCGCGTGCCTCAACGAATCCTGCACGCCTGAGAGCATGGCGGTCGGGCTCCTTCACCACCGGTGAGGTGGGGCGGTCAGGAGGGAGCTCATGGAAGTCCTTCCCTTCCTCGTCGGCCTCTTCATCGGCCTCCACTTCCTTGGGCTCCTCGTTGTCATTCTCATCGGCGCCCCTGGGGATCACGGGGGGTTAGACCCCGGGGCGAAGCTCGGAGGAGAACGCGGGGGCAGCCAGAAGGAAGCTAGTCCTTCGTCGTGCTGCTTATTCCCAAAGTCTAGACCCAAGCAACACATCGAGAGGATCAGAGTTCCCCTGCGACTCACTCGGGAGCGGGGGCAGTGGAGCAGGTGAGGTAGGCAGTGAGGTTGCACCATCCGGGCTCGAGTGAAGTGCCAGGTTCTGCTCCCCGCCGCTAGCCCGGGCGGTGCTGGGTGGTAGTACGGGGGAGCGCGTGCTCGCCGGCCGGGCAGCGACACGGCTGAGAGAAAGAGGTTGTGCCCCGTCAAGAACGCCGTCAGTCAGGCCCCCACCCTGCCGACGACGGCCGCAGGGCGCAGGTATGCGTCGACCATCGGTTGCTGGTCGCTGGCGACGCCTGGAAGAGCGGGAAAGGCCGGTGGAACAGGGCTGCGAGGGCCCGTGGCCACGGGCGCCCACTGCTGCTGACTGGCCGCGTCGTAGGCGGGGGAGGTTTGTGCCACGGGCGCCCACGGCTGCTGACTAGCTGCGCCGTAGGCGGGGGAGGTCTGTGCCTCAGGTGGCAAGCCAGTGGACGGGGGAAGAAGTTCTCCGTCGAAGCCGTCGTTGGGTGGCGGGCGCCGGTGGACGACGCCAGGAGAGGGCTCTTTCCCGGATCCGTCGCTGGGCGATGTGTGCCACTGGATGCTGGGAGAGAGCTCTTCGAAGTCGTCAGGCTCCTTAGTGTCAGTGTCGGGGCACCGTCAGGAGGAAGAGGTAGCGCCCCGCCAGTGTGGCTCCGTGCGCCGGCAGTCGCCGAGGGCGGGCCAACGTGATCAGGGAGATAGGCAGGCAGGAAGGGAAGGGGGCGGGTTTAGTGGGCACGGGTGCCCCTCCCGGCCGGTCGACAGGGGGGGCGCGCGGAGACTGAACGATGACGGGGGCGAGGATCCATCGGAGCCCCCCCCGTCGTCGGCGGCCGGCCGACCAAACGGAGTGGACAGGGGGGGCGTCCCGTCAGGGGGGGCGCCGCTGGTGCTGCTGCTGCTGGAGCTGCTCTTGCTGGAACTGCTGCTGGAGCTGCTGCTTGTGACGCTGGGGCGGCTGCTTGTGACGCTGGGCGGCTGCTGGAGCTGCTGGAGCTGCTGCTTGTGACGCTGGGGCGGCTGCTGGAGCTGCTGGAGCTGCTGCTTGTGACGCTGGGGCGGCTGCTGGAGCTGGAGCTGCTGGAGCTGCTGCTTGTGACGCTGGGGCGGCTGCTGGAGCTGCTGCTTGTGACGCTGGGGCGGCTGCTGCTTGTGAAGCTGGGGCGGCTGCTGGAGCTGCTGCTTGTGACGCTGGGGCGGCTGCTGGAGCTGCTGGAGCTGCTGCTTGTGACGCTGGGGCGGCTGCTGGAGCTGCTGCTTGTGACGCTGGGGCGGCTGCTGGAGCTGGAGCTGCTGGAGCTGCTGGAGCTGCTGCTGGAGCTGCTGCTGGAGCTGCTGGAGCTGCTGCTGGAGCTGCTGCTTGTGACGCTGGGGCGGCTGCTGCTGCTGTGAGCTCCTGCTGGGCGGCTGCTGGAGCTGCTGCTTGTGACGCTGGCGCGGCTGCTGGAGCTGCTGCTGGAGCTGCTGCTTGTGACGCTGGGCGGCTGCTGGAGCTGAGCTGCTGGAGGTGCTGGTCGCGTGCACTCCTACGACAGCCAGCAGCCAGGGCATCCAGCCCCACTCTGTGTCCTCTCTGGGCATTCTGTGACAGCGGACAAATTTCGCTTGATCGATTACGGCGAAGTCTTTACTCTTCGTGCCAAGTTCGGCGGGTGGAGGGAAGCAGTCGGC
>WBZZ01002426.1:15000-25711 GCA_019918135.1 Paulinella micropora | reverse complement strand
GGATAGCCGGTAAAAATACCTTTTCCTGGTGACAGGTGCACCAGCTTGTTTTTCAGTATTATTTGTCCGGATTGGACCTGATGCCATTTTATTCCTGGTCTGTTGCCGTTTTCCTTTTTGGCTTCACTGAGCTAATACAACGAGACATCATTCTCATTCTTGAGGACTGTGTTTGGTTGTATTACCGACTTTTTACGAGCTATCGTTGGGGGCATTACATTTGGAGTCCACATCACTAGGGTGATTTCTTTCTGCTTTGCCACACAGGCAACAGAGTGAATTTTCACTGACCTGTCTCACACGGGGACGTCAGACGAAAACAAATACTCCAACACAGCTCCCTCATAACTCTTTCACAAAACAAATAATTTGATTGGTCTCAAGCAGGTGTCTCGTACCCTCTAGCCCAATCAGTATCTGTGTGCTCACAAGGAGACATCAGATACAAACTCTCTGTCGTTCTTGCTGTTCTCACACAGAGACCAAGAAGAAGGAGGTGGACAGAAGAGTGAAGGAACACACACAAAACACAAACAAGCATAGGGACAGGAGCACAACACTCTACCCTTCTAGTTTGTGCATTTATCTGCATTATCTCACACATACGTCAGAGTATTTTTGCAAATCTCTGATCGTTTTCTAAAGGTAGGTCTGAGAACCTATCCGACCGACTGTCGACTTCTCAAGGAGAGCTTTTCTAGCTTCTCTATTACTATCTGTGTGTAGGTCCAAGTGCCTCATACTAGATACAATATAGAAAAGAAGGAGGAGAAAGTAATCTGAGTAAGGAGAACAAGAAATCGGAGAAAGTCTCAAAGACTATTTTTCTCAAACAAAAACAAACATACAAACAGTGTTTCATAGAGGACAGGGAATCTTATCCTACCCTCTCTATTAGTTTCTCTCTTCACTAGTCAATCGACTGAAGGAGGAACAGAACACAAACGAACAAAAACCAAACATAGGAGCTGACACTGTCCTCCTGTTGATCACTACTACGACATCATGTCGACAGAGACCGCCGAAGTGAGTGAATTCTCGGAGGCAGATCAAAGAAGAGAAGAAGAAGAAGCAGGAGGAGGAGGAGGAGGAAGAGGATTGAATGAAGGAGGAGGAGGAGGATTGAATGAAGGAGGAGGAGATGAAGGAGTAGGAGGAGGAGTAGAAGAGGGCTGGGATGATGAAGGAAGATATGGAGGAGACGAAGATGAAGGAGGATTTGAACAAGAAGAGACGGGAGGAGGAGGAGCATATGGTAATCCCTTACCACCTGCCTACACGGGAGGAGGAGGACGAAAAATGATCGACTTGATTCATAGTGATGGAGAGGAGATCACAGTGGAGGAACAACAGTGGGTGCAAGACCACTATGACCTCACTAAAGAATAGTTCGATAACAAGATGGTGGTAGAGAAGGATACCTATGTGTGGATCCCTCAGGATCAAAGAAGAGAGAAAAGTCGTGCTAAAAAGGATGTCTATATCCTATTATCAAACACAGCACAGCTCCTCTGCAAACTGGTCTCTGATCCAGAAGAGAGAAAGAAGATACAGCATATCAAGTTTGGTGACACACACACCCACCTTGAATTACTCGATGCTATCTTTGGGGTGTACACTCAAACCCTGATTTGGGAACGTACATACTGCCCACGATGTGAGGGTTACCTCCAGTACACAAACCCAAGAGCAACGGCCAGATTCCTCGCGACTGGTCAGGAGGCAGTCGATGTAACAAAAAAGAATACTAATCTGGGTTCGAAAAACTCGAGTGGTATATTTCATTTTTTACAATGGAAATAAAGGCCTTGGAGGAGGGGAATGCAGAGATGGAAAAAAACATTAATGCAGCAGGAGAAACTCATCCTGTGATTGATGAGTTAGAGAAGACCGACAGAGTTCTGACCAAGATCAGACTGTTGATGGGTGCGTTACTGCACAAGGAGGCATGGAAGAGATGGATTCCTACCAAGGATCACTCTGTCCTTAAATCACTTAGTAACGCACCACCGGTCGCCAACAAAGCAGGTGTTGACCAATATGTGGAGAAATATAATTTTCTCAGATCTGCTTCTGAATTGGTGGCCTTTATCACTCATGCTCAAAAGCTGGTGATATCTGAGAAGAAGAAGGCGAAAGAGAATGAGGAGTTCGAGAAGACGATGAGACTGGAAAGAATGAAAGCAAAAGTGAGTGGTGCAAAGACACACCCTCCTACATATTTGATCCCACCAGCTCCTGCCCCACCAGCCCCTGCACCCTCGGGTTCAACTACGGTGGTGGTCACAAACACGGAGAAGAAGGACAGACAGAACATCATAAATGCCTTCAAGGGGAAGAAAGGAGGAGTGGCAAGTCTCATGCTATATGCCAAGACGAGCTCAGACAAAGACTCTGATGCTTCGCTTTTGAGCAAGCTCAAAGAGATCAATGCATGCATGAAGGCTTTTCCTTGCGACGAAACGCAGGAATACGAGGCCCTTGTTACTGTTTTTGACCAATCTCTAGTATCGGATGGATTTGATCTGACACAGTACAAGTTTTTGAGAAAGAAGGAGGAGATTAAGAGAAACAATGCAACAGGCCTAGACGCTCAGTGTGAACTGGCGGTGGCCACACTCATTTCATATTTTCAATCTCATGGATACCAGCATCTCTGCACTGGTACTCTCATAGGATTTGAAATCTTTGAGACAGTGGCGATGAGTTTGAGGAGTGCTGTTGGCTTGGCGGCGACCCTTACGGAGGTAGTTTCCTCCTATGGGCTATTCTATGGCCGCAAGTCGATCATCCTCTATTTCTTTTCTGCGTTACACACAGTTAACCCGAGTAAGCTTACTCAGCTCATACAACAATGCTCGACGTTTAGCTCAGTGAAGTCCAAGAACTTCCTCGAGACACACGTGTTCGAAAATACGGTTCAAAGTGTTGCTCCGTCAGCACTGTTTCAAGAAGTGATGAGTGCATGCTCAAACATGGACTCGCTCACGGAGGCACATACGGCACAGGCAGGCGGTGTACCTGTTGGCGCACAAGCCACGTACACAAACAGAGTTGCCGGTTGGAAGAGACAGAGAGAGCCAGACCTGAAGACCGCATGTTGGAGGTGGTTCACGGGCTTGCAGTGTAAGGCACAGATGGAGAACAGAGACTGCTCTTTCAATCATGATAGGCAGAACCCAACAGCAAGGGCAAATTTTCTGAGCAGGACGGAAGGCAAGGAACCGGGCATTTTCAATATGCTTCAGATTGCCGCTGTGAACGAAGGTTGGTATGCCAAAATGTGTGATGATGAGGAGTTACGAGAGGCAATCATTACCTACATGAAGAGGATGAAGGAGAAGAAGGAGGAAAGGGAGAGACAAAAGAACTTAAAGGCCTCTCAAAGAGGACGAGAAGGAGGAGCAGGAGCAGGAGGACGAGGAGGAGGAGGAGGAGGAGGAGGAGGAGGACGAGGAACATGGAGAGGAGCCTCGAGGTGGCAAGGAACCCCTCAGAGAGGAAGAGGAGGATGTCGGGGATATACCCCTTATGGAGGGAGAGCTGTTCGAGCTCCAGCCCCCCCACCCAGAGGAGGAGGAGGCTCGTGGGCAAGCTCCAACCCAAATTTCGGTCGAGCTCAGGCCTGCAACACTGCCTCGGAGACCGATACGTCATCCTACCCGGACACTACTCAAGTTAATCGTTTCAAGGTGGTGGAATGACTGGAGGGGGAAGAAGAGAGGAAGGAGAAGACTGTGAAGTTTAACCCTAAAGTCACAGTGCTTTCTAATGCTGTTGTGCAGACTGGGCCAACGCTTCCTCTATGTGAAAACAAAGATGTGGGTATACAGAGACTGCAGCCCCAAGGTAGTCTCATACCCGTTCATACAGCACGGTTACCAATGATAACTGATGCAAATAGGAAGGCGAGACTTGCGATGGAGGCGAGGAGGCCAATGGCAGACGTATCGCCTCGGCCAAGCAAACAACCACGAACAGACTCAATGTCCACGGTCGCGGCGGGTGGCGAGCAAAAAGACAATGTGTGTACTCAAGTACCACAAGACAATGTCGCTCAAATAGTAAACGCACCAGTACCGCAGAATAATAAAAATGTTAATGAGGTGAAGCAGGAGGAGAAGAAGGAGGAGTTGAAAAACTTAGAGACAAGACTCCAAAATTTGGAACGTAAAGTTCTTGTTCTCGCAGCCAATATACACTGGCCCGATGCTCTGTGTTATACGGAACTTTATTGTGAAACATTGAAGACAATATTAAAAGTTGGTAATGATACGATGGCGAATATTAATATTGTCGGCAGGAAGTTTTTTAATCGATACCGGGACTGGGTGGACGGAAATATGAAAAAGTCAACGGGCACTCTCAAAGGAGTGAGCAGCCGGACGGATATCACGGGAATCATCACACTGACATTTAAATTGAAATCCGCACGAGTATACCGTATGGACCTCTATGTCGTCCCCGGTTACCACGGGTCAATATTACTATCGTATGACCAATTGGCTACGATGGAGGCTGTGATTGATTGCGCCGCACGGCGAGTGATATATGGAGTAAAAAGAGGAGAAGAGAACGATATTGATCCCTTCAACGCTACTGACTCTTATGAGGCTTATGAGCTGAGTCTAGCGACGGATCACAAAAAGATAGCCATCGCACATGAGGCACTTGAGGTGTACGTTCACCCCCATGTCGTAAGACCGGATGAACTGTCCTGGACCGACAATTGGGAATCCCAAGTGTGCACTGTCACAGTTCCGACATCCCATTGGGACAAAAAGTCTATTGATGACTTAATCGAGAAGCGAAAGGAGGAGATTATATGTGTCGCACAAAGAAGCCCGTCGTTGGCGAGATTCGCGGAAGGAGTAGGAACAGATGTCCATATTACTAACGGATACTGTTTCCATGCGAAAGTAGGAGAAGAAAAAAGGGAGGAGTTTGTACCAAGGAGAACGGGGCGAATCCCGGATACTCCACCAGAAACTATTAAAAGTTTTATTACTGATTTCTGGGGTGACGAGCCCACGTGGCCGCGTTCACTGTCTGAAGTGAAGAAATGCTTACGGACTTTATTCGAAAATAATAAGCCGTATACTATTATCCTGCCATATAATGAGAAGGCGATATGGGCGCAGGAAATAAGGGACCGGCTTATTGATCATCCTATACCGGTACCCTCTCGCAAGCAACAGCTAGTGGTGGCTTGTCGTATGGGAACTCGTGAGCAGAGCAGTGCATACAAGCGGAAGCTCAGAGACCTCGACAAGTTGAAATTGATACCGCAAGCATTCACATGCTTTGATGGTTTTTACACCCGTAAAGCTCCTTTGCAATACGCGAGACTCATTGACATGCTGGTGGAGCTCGGTAAAGATGATGAGCCGGACACGGTCACGTATGAAAAGACGGGCCTAGATGATGTCTCGGAAGAGGACTTAGGCTTGGAGGAGGACAGAGAACCCCTCAAGCAGCATAAGCAGATGTCTGATGAAGATTTTCAAGAGGCGGCGCGGAAAATATTGGAAGAAGGAGTAGGCACGGAGAAGGAGAAGGAGTTTTTAAAAGCCAAATTAGAGGCGAACAAGGAAATTTTTGACCCTCCACATGCAGGTGGTGTCAAGCCTGAAGATTTCACTGCGGTTATTTACAAAATACCGGGTGCGGAGCCGTCACCGGCACCACGAAGGGCGAATTTGAGTATACATGAGGCGAAGATAGCGGAGGACAGCTGCTCAATGAGGACTTTATTGAGAGATCAACATCTCCAATAGTCTCACAACCGAGAATAGTGCCGAAGCCAGGAGGAGAATGGCGCCTGACAGTTAACTATGCTCGTGTTAACAAGGTGCTGGAGGAAGAGAGAAATCCTCTCCCGACATTAGAAGAAGGAAGGAGAGTACTGCGGAATGCAAAATTCTATTCGGTCATTGACCTTAAGAATGGCTTCTGGCAGATACCACTGGAGGAAAAGTCCAGATGGCTGGCGGCGTTTGTGGTGGGTATGGAAATATACCAATGGAAAGTGCTTCCGATGGGCCTCAAGCAAGCCCCGGGACTTTTCCAGCAGGCGATGCAGAAGATGTTGAGCAGTCAGTACGATGATTTGTCTGACGGAGGCTTTATGAGAAGGCGGGGACAGAAGGAGGGAGAATATGCATTTTGCTATATCGATGACATTATCGTATACTCTAACACAATGGAGGAGCATATCGATCATTTGTCCGATACATTCAGGCGCATCGGAGCTTTTGGCCTGAAGTGCAATCTAAAGAAGTGTCAACTTGCCAAGACGAGTGTGACATACTTAGGGTACGAGATCTCCCATAATCGAGTCTCGATATCCAAAGAGAAGAGGGAGGAGATTATGAATCGACCGATACCGAAGAACCGCACTGAATTGCACTCATTCCTTGCGATGGCGCAATACTATAGCCAGTTTATACCCGATTGGGGTGCAACACGGGCTAAAGTGGAGAACATGATAGATTTTGGAGACTTTGAGAAGTGGGACGAAGAGGGTTTGCAAGCGTTTCATGCGCTCAAAGATCTCATTTACAAAGACCCGAAAGACGGAGGACTGGTGTTAACGATGCCCGACTTTACGAAACAATTCGTAGTCGATACAGACGCATCTAAGTTTGCGATTGGGGCTGTATTACAACAAGAGGATGAGGAGAAGAAATTACGCCCAATCATGTTTATTAGTAGGAAGTTGTGTGCGGCGGAGAGAAACTATTGGACAAGGCAAAGAGAGGCGTTGGCGGTATTATGGGCCCTCAAGAGGCTCAGAGAGTATTTGTGGGGAGGACCTCAATTTACTGTCAGAACTGATCATCATAACCTGTTATGGTTGATGAATCATGAACAGACGGGACGGCTGGCGCGGTGGCAAGCGTTCTTGTCTTGTTTCGATTTTACAATGGTCCATCTACCGGGAAAGCGAAATGTGGTCGCTGATAGCCTCTCTAGGCTAGAGTTTAACTCAGAAGTATCGGCGTTGGTGTCCACGGTGGAGATGGAAGACTTGTCCACTGACAAGGTGTATGAGGTCAGCCACATTGAGGCGATGGAGATGGCGAGTGGAGTCCGATATGACCGCACAGGTCTACGGTACAGTCCACAAGGCCCGGATCACGGGATATGTTGTGAGCTACATACCCAGGAGGACGCTGAGTGGTCCTATGAGGTATATGAGAATGCGAAGGCGAACATAAGAGAGGAAGAGGAGACGCAGGAAGTTTATGCGGAGCCTCCTCAAGAGCGGAGAAGTGACCTAGACGATGACCCGGAAAGAATCGGGGTACGGCTAGAAGATGGTACTATCCATATAGCCTCGCCTACCGCATGGAGGCAACAACAGGCTCAAGATCCGGAGTTTAAAGAACTGATACAGTTATATCAGAACCCGGATGAGCTACGGATGACGAAAGCGATCAAAGATCAGATGAAGGAGATGGGATGGAGAGATGGTCTACTGTGGTACAAGGGCCTTCACGGTCGCTATGCGTCACAGCCGGACAAATGGACCCTTTGGGTACCGGATAGTCTGAGACGATTTATATTTGTCGCAGCCCACAATTGCCCACTTTTGGCGCATCCGGGTCGACAACGAACTCATATGTTCGTAGCGAGGCGATTCTGGTGGAAGAAGATGAAGGAGGAGATAGATCAGGCGGTGGATGCATGCATCCCGTGCAAGATAAACAAAACACCACTGAAGGCAAATTTCGGCCTGATTGGCGAATTTCCTCTTCATGCGGGGATGTTTGAGTTTATACACATTGATCATGTGGGACCTTTCCCAGAATCGAAGGATGGTTACAAATACCTCCTTACGGCTATTGACAGAGCCACCAACTATGTGTGGATCATCCCTGTCAAAGACGTTACCGGCAAGACGACGGCCGAGGCGCTGATCGATAGGATCATCTCACAGATCGGAGTACCAAGAAAGATATGTTCTGATCGAGGCTCGGACTTTAATAACGAGGTCATCGACAAACTATCTAAGTATTACGGGATGAAATGGCAATATGTTACTGCCTATAACCCGCGAGCAAATGGGAAAATCGAGCGGGTACACAGACCCCTTAAAGCCTCGCTAAAGATGTATTGCACGAAGAAGGAGAATCAAAGAGCATGGGTCGAGGCAGCACCATCATTTGCGTTTGCAATGAACTGTCTACCCTCTACGGCGTTAGGAGGCTCGAAGAGCTCAATCTCGCCATATCAGTTAGTATATGGGCGTGAGCCTGATATCCCGACTTCGCTCCTTCACCCAAAAGACACTTGGGCGGATGCGGATGAGTTGTTTGGGATGAGACTTAGAGTGAAGATGGAGGCGGAACAAATAGTCAGGGCGCATAGAGAGGCGGAGCGCCGAAAGACTGATGCTGAAGGGGTGCGACAAGCGCACTTGGATCAGATCAAGTTCCAGGTCGGGGATATTGTACTATTGTACCATCCTCAAGTCCCGAAGGGAGTCAGCTCTAAGCTGTTCACTCACTGGAAAGGACCTTATCAGATTATGGAACAGACGGGACCTCTGAACTACAAGATCAGGGGTAGAGGGAAGGTGCAAATTGTGAATGTAAGAAGGCTGATTAAGTATGATCCCTTCTTACTGGAAGATGAATCCGTTGAGGAGGCGTTAAAACGGATGAAGGATGATTTCAAAGAGGTGCCGCCCATCCACAAGGAGGCTGGCATAGACCAAGACGATGCTTATCGGGCACCGATAGCTGAGAAGGAGGAGAGTGAGGTGGACAGCAAGGAGAAGACTGACCGCATAAGCGCGGTGGGGACTCAGTCCAAGTCTCCGCGAGAGCATAGCGGAAAGAAGGAGAAGATCACAGAGGCGCAGCTAAGGAGAGCGCGGAATGATCTTATCAACGACCAACCGAGGAAGGCGATGAGGTCGATGAGATCAAAGGACGTCCACCAGGAGGAGGAGGGGACGGACACTGACCCAAACGCGGGCAACGTTGAGATTGTCCATGAGCGATGGAAGGAAGGCGATGCGATAGCAACCATCGCATGGGTGAAAAATGTTTTCTATCTGATGAGACCAGCGGAACAACATGTCGCTGATGACACTCTCTCAGACTTATACTTGATGCGGGTCGTGGCGGTCCCACGACAGATGCGTGTCACACGGACACTCAAAATATCATCAGCCGCAAAGATAGTACAACCGATACTCCAGTTCTGGAGAAGTATGGACCCGGTTGAGGTTCCAAAGGCAAGACATTATCTGCCAGTATATAAAGACGCAAAAAGTCTCGAGACATGGGATGATACAATTACTCCCAGAGACAAGGATTACACTGCGTGGACCATTCAGACACTGCCAAGAGGAGTGCTTGATGTCCCTTTTGAATTATCGTTGGGCGGAATCCCTAATAAGATCTGGGACATTCTCGAACAGTCAAAGTTCGATCTGACTTTTGTTGGTGGTCCTCCACCAGGCAAAGAAATCCGCGCCAGACGACGAAGGCAGTGACAAAGAAACTATTTTTCTTTATGCGTCTCAAATAAACTGATTGATTGCCCACGGCGTATCATGATTTGATCATGCATCATCAGTTATCAATATGAATATTAAAAAGACTCAGTGATATAACTTGGCATTCGATCGCAACATACGAGTGCGAAAGGTCGATCGACGATGATACTACACCGTATACGGGGATCGCTAGTGTATTGAGCGATGGTGTTCCCGGGTATGACCCTTTCCAAGTCCTGGGATGATGTTCTCGAAAATGAAATGTTCTCTGAAACTTTCATTAAATTATTTTTTACGATAGATTATATACTATCGTACCTGAGCACGGTCAATCTCTACTTGTGTCGGTATATCGCAGGGTCGGGTACATACACCTCGACTTCGGATATAGCTATTAGGACTGGCCCCCTAATACTATATCATAGGATATCCGCCTTATACAAGGGTATGTCATTAAAAAGACAATGTACTTACGATCTCCCTGTGAATAATAATAATAATAATAATGATAATGATAAGAAGAAGAAGGAGATCAAAGGGGGAATCGTACTACAGCACCACGTTGCTTGTATTTTTTTATTAATTGTACGTTTGTTCTTGACATACTGCCGAAAAAAAAAAGAAAAAAAAAAGAAATTGAGGGGAAGGAGTTCAAAATTTACAAGAAAGGCTAGAGAATCCGCTTTGACGTGCCGTATGAGGATATATTTATCGTCTTTTAGCGTCTATCCGTGGGTCGATGCGCTGTGTGGCATGACTCCATAGTATTTGCAGAAAGAAATCAGAAGGTGTATGACGAAAATGCTATTTCCGTCATAAAATCGGGAGGGGGTACTGTAGGCATCACCCCCCGGATAGCCGGTAAAAAATACCTTTTCCTGGTGAAAGGTGCACCAGCTTGTTTTTCAGTATTATTTGTCCGGATTGGACCTGATGCCATTTTATTCCTGGTCTGTTGCCGTTTTCCTTTTGGCTTCACTGAGCTAATACGAGACATCATTCTCATTCTTGACGACTGTGTTTGGTTGTATTACCGACTTTTTACGAGCTATCGTTGGGGGCATTACAAATTCATTAGTCAAACACTGTGATTAAGGATCATTTTCCGTCACCTCAAGTTGTTGTTGATTCACTGTGTGACTCGACGTGATTGAGTAATTATTAGTAAAGTAATATTACAATAATAACTATCATTAGAAC
>WBZZ01002426.1:0-7500 GCA_019918135.1 Paulinella micropora | reverse complement strand
CTTTTTTTTCAAGCAAACAAGTCGGTCTTCCTCTACTTCATTATTTTCAATACTTAATCGTCGCATCATCTCATTTATAGCATCTAGTTTTACTACGTCAGGCTGTTTCTTTTCAACGAGACGAGAAATTTCTTTATCTGCTTTAGAAATTCTGTCTTCGCATACTATTTTATCTTTTTTGAGTCTATCTATTCCTCTCTTCATTGTTTCAAATATTTCAATCCAGTCATTTTTGGTTTTAAGTCTATCCGAAATTGTATCTTCAGCCATACTTGTTGCGCCAAAAACACCTTACTACGAAATATTTGGTTGCGCCAAAACGCTGGCGCACTGGCGCACTGGCGCACTGGCGCAAAGACATATTCACTGAAATAGAATTTTCTAGAATAAGTCTATTTTTGTCTATTTTTTCTAAATACTTCAAATACTTTTTACATTGCGAATTTTGCGGAAAAGAGGCGGTGGTTACAGTGGTATAGGAGATGCTTTCCAACTTTGAAGACGTCGGTTCGAGTCTGTAATACCGCTTCTTTCTTTTTTTGCTTATAAATCTAATATTACCTTTGCTTTTTTTCTCGCTTACTACTCCTGATATTCTCTGGTTGAATATCTTCTCTTTTTAGCAATTCTTTTGTCTTTTTTTCTTTAATAACTTCTTTGGTCTGCTCCTTCATATCTTTTTCTTCGTCAACAGGGCTTACCAACTCATCGTTATTTAATATGATTTTAAAACCAGAACGTCCTTTGACTTTATAAATAATCTTAGAGAATGTCTTACCGCCTTTTGAAAAAACATTTCTTTTATTTTCCTTTCTTACATTATCGCCAACATTGAATTCGTCAATTAAATTATCACGTGTGATTTTCTGTTTATTTTTATCTCTTCTAGCAAAGACATCCACAGGTTTGGCTTGAATTCCTCTATGAACTTTATGATTGTACGCATTGACTAAGTCTTGAATATAACTCACCCAGTCAAAATTGCGATTAGTTTCAAATAAAAGGTCAAGCCATCTCCTTATACTTCTTATAACTCTATCAACAACCGCAAGCGCTCTATGGTCGCCAACTTCAACGACATCGTGTTTAATTCCATTTTCAACAAAATAATCACGAGTAGCACCTTTATATTCTCCCCCGCTGTCAGTCGTAATTGACTTTGGTTTATAAGGTATAGATTTCAAAGCATAGTATACTTCTTTTGCTGTTTTATTTTTTAGTGGAATGATTATTAAAAATCTTGAATGACAATCGATCCAACAAAGCATCCAAGCATAGCACTTATTGACTTTCTTATCTTTTATCTTACTCATATCCGCTAAGTCAAGAAAGACTTGGTCTAAAGGTTTGTCCACCCATATAGTATTCCATATTTTCGGGTTCTTTTTCTGATAATGAATTTCTAATGACTCTTCTTCTTTTGTTCTTTGAATTTCTTCTCCAGTTGGTGTGTCTTCTAATTGGCTATCCGCATTCTGTGTATTAATAATTGTATGTTTATAGTCAAGTTGATTTTCCTCACTCATATCTTTAGAATTTGAGGAAGCACTTACTTAAGTCGCTTGAAGTTTCGCTCCGTGTTGGTTTCTCTGTATTATATACATTGACCAAAACTTTACTATTTGATTTTTTACCTTTCCCCTTCTTTGGTTTTGGCTCTTCTTCTTCACTTTCACTCTCACTGCTTTCGCTCTCCTCTGGTTCAACCACAGACTTTTTACTCTTCTTCGCTCTCTTAGTTTCTGCCTTCGCTCTTTTGATTTTCATTTTCGCCATCTTTTCTGCAATGATATCAGTGAAATCAACCTCATCTTCGCTCTCACTCTTCTCCTCTGGGCTATCATTATCATGTTCAGTAATAATATCCTTAGCCAAGTTCTTTTCTTCAATTTGTTTTATTCGTTCCTCCATATCTTCATCTTCTTGCTTTACAGCATTTCTATATTGTGCTAATACATTTTTAGCATGCTCCATCTTTCGTTGTTTTGCTTTCGCTTTTATTCCTTCCACAGCATTACCCCAATTCTTACGACTTGCTTCTGCGGACGGCATTCTATACTAAGATTAATATATTTTTAGTATTTACAAATTAATTATTTATTATAATATACAATGAGTCAATATAAATCCTTACTAGGTTTATCAGAAATTGCTGTTGATAGTCTAGACATAAAAAACTTAGACCTTACCAACACTAACATAGTAGGCTTAAACACAGACAGAGTGCCAGAAGACGCCGACCCAGTAAATCTTTATTTCACTGATAACCGCTTTGATACAAGATTATCTACCAAATCAACAACAGATGTCAAAGAAGGAAAAAATTTATACTACACAGAGCAACGAGTGAGAGACAACGACGAAGTTAAAGCCTCAACTCAACACCGCTCCAATACAAGTAATCCGCACCAAACCAGTCTATACAATCTCATAGACACAAACATATCCGCACCAGTGGTCGGGCAATACTTAACATATAATGATGTAGATGGTAAATGGAGAAATACAACAATCGGCTCAATTGATACACTCTCTGATGTAGTCATAACAGCACCAATTGCTATGAATAGTTATCTAACATATAACTCAATAAACTGGGTAAATAAAACATTTCCAATAAATGTGGATGAATTCGGCAACATTAGTATGGGTGGTAATTTGAATATAACGGGAGTTAATTTACTAAATACCAAAGATGTTGATACTTGGATATCAGAGCACGAAGACAATAATGATAAAGTGTCCGCGGATGGCTCAATTAATACACACAGCGATGTGTTAATTACAGGCACACCCGCCGATAATCAACTACTCATTTATAGCACAGGCCAATGGAGAAATGTTGCTTCACCTTTTCTACGACTAGACGGCACCGCCAGTATGACAGCGGGATTAAATATGGGAGGATTTGCTATTTCAAATGTCGGTAATGTTGATGGTATTGATGTTTCGGCTCTTGATACTTCGGTGGTAAAACTAACGGGAGACCAAACAATAACAGGGAATAAAACATTTACTACTTATGTGGCAGTAAAAGACTCAAATCCATTAAACACTGGCAAATTATTCTTTAATTATAACAATAATATGGGCTCTATCTATTCGTCTGAGGCAGGCGGCGCAACGGGCTATCCATTATCTTTTGTCGGCTCGTCTATACTTTTTGCTCCAACAACAGGGGGTGGAATAACATTGACGGGCAATGTTTTTAATTTTAACAGCACGACAGCAATTAGCGGACTGCCCGCGCCATTCTATGACGGCGATGCTTCAACAAAAGCATATACCGATACAAAATTAGCAAAGGACGGCACAACGGCTATGACTGGCAGTTTAAATATGGGAGGATTTAACATAACAAATGTTGGTAATGTTGATGGTATTGATGTTTCTACCCTTGATACTTCTGTGGTTAAACTAACAGGAGACCAAACCATAGCAGGAACCAAAACATTCAGCAACATAATAAATGCTAGTGCGGGGATTGATATGAAAAGCCAAAGCATAACAAATGTTAATCTTGTTGATGGTGTTGATGTTTCCACCCTTGATACTTCGGTGGTTAAACTAACAGGAGACCAAACCATAGCAGGGAATAAAAAATTTACATCAACTTTGGAAGTAAGTGGTTCATCCAATCCAACTACTTTTGACGGCATCGGCATAGCCTTTGACACAAAAATAGGAATGATTGCTGCACAAAAGACAGCAACAGCGACTTGGTATCCGATACAAATAACTGGTTCGTATGTTGAGTTATATTCAGGTAATAATGTAATTATAACCGCAACTGGCACTACACTATCTTTAAATAACAACAAAATAACAAACTTAGCCACACCATCAGCAACAACGGACGGAGCAAACAAAAGTTATGTAGATACATTAGACGGACAAAATGTGAAACTAACAGGAAACCAAACCATAGCAGGAATTAAGACATATAGTAGTGGTGTTGAAATAACGGGAAATTCAATCAATTCAACAACAAAGGGAACATTTATCGTTTTCAATTCTACCAGTAATATCGGGTCAATTGCTAGTTTGGATATGAAAACTGCGACATATTACAACTTTGAAATTTCTGCGAAAAAAATAAGTTTTATTATTGACGGGACGATTGTCGGTTGGGTAAATGCTTCGGGGTTAGATTGTAATAGTAGCAAAATAGCCAACCTTGGAACTCCGACATTATCAACAGACGGAGCGAATAAAAGTTATGTTGATACTAATTTCGTGGGACTATCAACAGACCAAACAATAACTGGAAGTAAAACATTCAACGGGGCGAGCACTACAATAAAATATCTAACTTTAACGAACAATGCCGATTTTAATAATCAAACTATCATTAATGGTGGAAATACAACATATAATGGGGCGAGGATATTAAACCAAAATGGAGGAGATATATTGTTTTCACAGACATAAGGAGATTATCAGTATTTCTTATTTACTCTAAATACCGCTACAAGCGGAACCGCGAACCAACGAGGCTATGTATTTACGAATGTAGCATCTGATGTAAAAGGGGCGGGACTTTATATTTCAAAACTTTTGGATAATAAAAGTGCTTCGTCTGACATTGTCCGTTTTAACAATGCTGGCGGTATGCGGTTTTATGGAGCCTTAGATATGAACTCAAACAATATAACAAATGGCGGAACAATAACAGGAACGACAATTACTTCAACCGCGGGTATATCAACAACAACAGCAACCGCGAGTGGATTAATAACGGCAAATGCGGGGATATCAACAACAACGGCAACCGCGAGTGGATTAATAACGGCAAATGCGGGGATATCAACAACAACGGCAACCGCGAGTGGATTAATAACAGCAAATGCGGGAGTATCAACGACAACACTAACGGCGAGTGGATTAATAACGGCAAATGCGAGTATATCAACAACAACGGCAACCGCGAGTGGATTAATAACGGCAAATGCGGGGATATCAACAACGACATTGGCAACGAGCGACAAAATAACAACAACTAAAGATGTATCAAATGTAAGCCGTCCAATAATTATAGGCAATTCAACAAAATCAGCAAATGGGGCGACAGGTGGATTAGAATTATACGGAACGGCGAGTAATATAGAAGGGGCACACTTACAGGCAGTAATATCCACAGATGCTTATCCAACATTTCAATTATTGAACTGGGCACACGACAATGTTAATTTAAGTTTTGATGCTTATTTTGACGGCACGAACTGGAAATCATCTTCTGCGTCATCTAACTTTCTAATTCAAAAAGGTGTAAAACTCGCTTTTTATTATAATTCAGGAACAGCGGTTGGAAACAATATATCTTACACTGAGGCGATGAACATTAATACGTCGGGAGAGGTAGTCATCCCAACAGCATCCAGCGGTAATTTATTAATACGAAAAAGACCCGCTTCTACTAACGACGCATAACTATTTTTTAAATCGGGAGGATATACGAATTATGCATCAATAGTTTCTTCTACTGGTTTGCTTCACGCTTGGACTACTTCAAACTCTACTACTGGCGAGCCGTCTGGTGCTTATAATTATATTCCTTTGAATGGTGCTTGGACACCATCATCGGACAGGCGATTAAAAGCAGATATTAAAACATTAGACTGCGGTGATTGTTGCGAGAAACTAATGAAAATAAATTGTTGTTCATATTATTTGAAGTCAGACGAGAAGAAAGAAAAAAAGAACCACGGATTTATTGCTGACGAAGTTAAAAAAATATTTCCTGAATTTGTATCTGGAAGTGGAATAAAAGCGGAAGATGGAGAAGGCTACCTTGAAGGCGTAACATACACTGACTTTATACCTGTATTGGTCAGCGGATTTCAACATATGGCGGAAAAAGTGATTAATTTAGAAAAAGAAAATAAAACTTTACTTAATATATTACAAGATTTAACCAATCAACTAGCAGAAATACGTGCCGTTGTATATCCAACCAATGGCTAATAATACAACCAGACTTCACAGACCACCGCCAGTCATTGAAATAGATGGCGAACTAACTCCAGAAATAAAAAATCGTGTTTTAGACATTTCACTGAAGAATGAGGAAAAAAAAGTAGAGCACGAATTGGAAGATAACTGGAATTGTTGTTGTATAAAAAACAGACCGACAGACAGCCGACTTATTAAATACTTATTTCAAATGGGTATCATTATCTCCATTATAACCCTTTGTATCGTAAGGCTATCTGAAAAGAACTTGCCGTGCGAGGTTGCTAATACTTATGTCGGTATTTTAACACTTTTGATTGGGATTTGCCTTCCATCGCCTTCTTCAAAGAAATGAACATTCATAGGTATGTATTTTATACCACATATCATCATTTGTGAGGGCGGAGCCCGTCACAACGCTATTTGCTTGTGAGCACATTAAAGGCAGGGCTTCATCAAAACTTATACACCAATCTGACATTGGTTTGTAAATACATTTGATTTTTGAGTTAATCCCGCTCTGGATACAATAAACACAACTTATATTCTTTTTTTCACTTATCCGTGAGTAAAAAGTCGCAGGCAGTGCGCGAAAATATTTTGATTATTAAAAAGTTTATCATCAGCAATATAAACATGACTGACTATAAATACCAAAAGATTATTTTTCTGAGCAATGATTTTGCTGGAGGAAGCAAAACATTTAATAAAAATATCCAAATGTCATTCACACCCACCAAAATGAATGTAAAATTTATCCACTATATGAACGACCAGACCGAAACCAAAACAAGAATTCTTTATATGGATAGAATTGGAATTATTGGAACATTTGCGGACAGCACTACAGCAAACATTTCAAATCTCGGTTATAATTTGGGCGTTGTCGGATGGACTGACGGACAATATACATTTAAAGTCCTTGAAACTGACAGCGGAAATATTGACACAGGAAATTTAGCGGGAAGAATTGTTGTATGCCTAGAGTTTTTAGGGTAATAATGATATTTATCAACTACACTCTCGTTGCTACCGCAACTCCCGTTTGTTGATAAACATCGAACACCGATTTATTTTAAACCATAAAGAAAAAACGATGTTTTAGAATAAGAGAGAGTGCGACAGCACGAAGCGCAATTCTAAAATATCATGGAGAAGATTAACAATGTCAAAGTTAAGCCTGTGAAGCAGGACGGAAACGGAGATAAAAAAGCCAAGGGTTATAAATTATTCAATGAGCCGTATGCCAATATATTTCTACTCGCTCGTAAGAAGAGCGGGAAAACGACAGCACTCTTTGAAATACTGAAACGGACAACAGACAGAAAAACCCGTATCGTTATTATCGCTTCAACAATCCACAAGGACTACATTTATAAAGCAATGGTTAAGCACTTTAAGAACAGAGGCAACCCGATGGCAATATATACCTTTCTCAAATCGGATGGTGTAAATGTTATAGACTATGAATTAGACAAACTGAAGAAACCAGACGAAAGAGCAGGAGGGCGAAGTAAAACAGGATGAAGAGGAAATAGAAAAACCACA
>WBZZ01002425.1:207500-218489 GCA_019918135.1 Paulinella micropora | reverse complement strand
ATATTGGCTTGTGCTGTCGGCAGCTGGAAGCCAACTCGCCCGCCACGAACCACAGCGAGCGCAAGGATGCCTACGAGTCACTCTTTGACTACCTGGCTGTTGTGTTGGACAAACCTGAGGAGAAGCCTGAGGTGCCACTGCCAGCAAGTTTTGCCACGTGAACAAGCATTGCCAACGTTTGAATCATTGCGTCACTTCATATACATGAACTCTGAAATGACGAAAAAGAATACATATGTTTTGATATACTTGCGTCAAGACAATCCGCGTTATGGAAATAAATATGCCTATGCATATGTGATTACGTACCTGCATCTTTGAGTCGAGGGTTACGCTAAATTGTGCATTCCGGCCCCGCAAGTAATCGCCACAACCACAGACCAACACATTTTGCAAGCCACATGTGCTCTATCTTAGAGACCGTTCTCGGGGGTGTGTCATGACAGGTGCTTGGAAAAGCGCCCAGGCTCGTCAGTCAGTGTTTGCAAGATCTGGATAGTGTTCCAGCCGTGACTGAAGCTGCTTTAAAGGTTGGTATCGCACTGTAGCTTGGCGCTTTATCTACTGCGCTTGGGTGTGAATCTTTTCGCTTTCGTGGCAGGTGCTTGGCTGTATCTTGCACCACAAGCGTTTCTGCACATCTGTTGACCTTGACATGGTCCCGCCTGCACGCAGCTCACACGTCTGCAATGTGAAGTATGCAAGTTGCGATTATTGTGCAACAGGTACTGGATGCTCTTGACAAGCTATGCGCAAGAGAGATTAAAAAGGCTACCGACACGACCAAATCGAAATCCCAGACAGCTCCAGACACGAGCCTCACGCACCCCCCAGGATTCAATGTACGCTGCCTGGTGCTTTGGGTCTTTGCCGAGGCCAAGCTGCCCATCCAGCCTTTGCGGACGCGCCTCCCGCAGCTGCTGGCGCGGGTGCTGCAGCTGGGCACGGGCGGCGGCCTCGACTGGACCGGCTGCCGTGCTGCCGCCGCGGAAGGCAACCTCGCCACATTGCAGCTGGAGATGCTGGCGGCGCTGGCCCGCTTTGCGCAGCAGGACGCGGCCACTTTCCGCTCGCTGCAGAAAGTCTGGGCGCCCGCGCTCCTGCCGCTGCTGGCGGACGGTCAACGCAAAGTTAGGCACC
Organism: Paulinella micropora; assembly: GCA_019918135.1. Lineage (NCBI taxonomy): Eukaryota > Cercozoa > Imbricatea > Euglyphida > Paulinellidae > Paulinella > Paulinella micropora. The sequence goes on along the minus strand of WBZZ01002425.1, from coordinate 217,349 downwards.
GCGCATGGCGGCTGCTGTCGCCGCGCGCGGGGCTGGTGGCTTTGGGCATGGCCGAAACAGGCTGCGAGGACGCAGCGGCGGCGCGCCAGGCACAGCAGCAAATTATCTCGTGGTTCCACAGCCCGCAGGGGGCGCCCATCCAGCAGATCAAACGCAAAGGGCAATTGATGTACAAAGTCCAACCGCAACGACTGCCCAAGACCGAGGAGGGCAGCCTGGACTGGCTGCGACTCTGCCACATGTTCGAGGTAATCGATATGCTTGTATCTTCTACCTCTACCCTGGTTCTTCTGCGCATGGCTGTGTGGTTGGTCAGGCGGTGCTGTACCTGCTGGGCCCACAAGTCTGCCACCAAAGCATTTTGAACGGGATCCTGGCGCTGTGCAATCACCTGCTCCAGCAAACCAACGTCTACCTCCTGTCACGCGTTGTCGGCCGCACCTGGTCGCGCGTCTTTCTTTCTTCTTTCTTTCTTTCTTTCTTTCTTTATTTCTTTCTTTCTTCTTTCCTTTCTTTTCTTTTCTTTTCTTTTTTTTTCTTTTTTTTTCTCAAGAACTTTCTTGTTTTCCTTATGCTATCTCCCTCCAACCGAGCTTTCCTGCCGCCGCACTGTGTTGATGCGTGTGGCCAGGCGTGTGCTGTCGGGTTCCCTGGTCCCTAAGCTGGGCAGGCTCAAGGTGGTGAAGCTGCTCATGACCCCGCTCAGCAAGTTCAGGCTGGCGGCCGGAGACGACTCACTCAGGCCGCTCGAATTTGGCAAGCTAGAAGACCAGCCCCAAGCACTGGGCATCATGCACAGCGCTAGGCAAGGCAGCGACGGAAAGGAGAGGGCGCGCTGCAGGCTGAACAGGGAGCTGCAGCAAACCTGGCTCACGCTGCTCAGGTCGGCCTCGCCCAAATGCAACTATCCCCCCCTTATACCCCCTGCCCCCCTTCCTGTCCTTCCCCACCTACGCGTCATTTCCCGTCACCCCGTCATCTGGCATGGTTCCTTGACAAGTGCTTCTATTGAGCGAATGTTCTCGCGGCTCTTTTGACACATGCGCATACTTTCGTGCTGTGTGTGTGTGTGTGTGTGTGTTGTGGGCTGCAGGATGTTATTGTCGCGAGGCACGCTGCACGGTGCAGGCAAGGAATGTATCGACGTTGTGCTGGTGCCGGTGCTTTCCCATCTTCTGCAGGGCCGCCCAAGCGGTCTTTCCTTCGTGGATCGCATGCAGGAGCAGCGCGAAGTAACAACACACCTCCCACTTCATGATCCTATCATTTGCCTCGACCTCTCATCTCCTGGAATCATCAATTCTTTTAACTTATGACTGCCACGAGAAAAAAGGAAAAAATAAGACGATTGGGTCCGAATCGAATAGAATGGTCACTTGACTGTGAAAATTGATCATGGGAACATTCAATGATTCAAAAGCTATGGCTAGCACAATTGTCTTTTCCCGTGGCCTTTGACGTCTGCTGACTTTTGACATCTTCAAGCCGTTATCACTTTTCGCAGACATGTGACCATCCTATTCGAGTCGGGCCTTGTTGTCTTGCTTTTTTTTTCGGAAACGGTAACAGGTAATCTGCCCTCTTCCCTTTCGTACAGACCATTACCATCAGGAAACAGAAAGAGGGGAACGGGAGAGGAGCGTGAGAACATATAGATAATATTATAAGCACAAAAAAACAACCGTATATAGAGGAAACAGACAAATGAGAGGAAGACAATGCGGTATGTTTAAAGGCATGGCGTTTGGCTGCTTTTATAAGTCATGGCGAATGGACAATCCTCTGGCTGTGCTTTGACTGCTAGGCCCTTGAATGGCGCTGCTTCGCTCTCAAGACGATGCGAGGTGCCCGTTTACACCGCCCCTAAGTGTCCTATGCATGTCAATTTGCGCATATCATAAACAAGTGTTGATATTTTATTCAATATGCATTTAATCTAAAGTAAGAGCTCATGTGTGTCCATTTATCAACCATCTAAGATGTAGATAAGGAGATTCTTTCTAAGGTAGCAAGCGTCTGTGGCCGTTGCGAGCGGGTCGCACACGCTGTGGGCTGGGCGTGCTGCAGGCTTGATGGGTCCGGGCTTGGCGGCACCCGCGGTGACTGCCGACGATCAGCTGGCCACCCCCGCCAAGGCGCCCTTCCCCTCTGCCATCTCGCCGCTCTCCTCTTCCTCCTCCTCACTCTCCACGCCCTGCTCCACCTCCACGTTAGCCCAGTCCCTCTCCTTGCCTCGCGCCGGCCCTGTCCAGCAGGAGGCTGACCCTCGCGAGCAGGCAGAGGCCGCCGCTGAGGCCCGCGAGGAGGCGTTCGAGGCGGAGGAAAGCGAGCAAGCTGCCGCCACCGAAGACTTGGCCACATGGTACTGCCATAAACCTCGTCGCATACTCAGGCCGCCCCACCTATCGAACTACCATGCGCAAGTGAGGGATAAGTCAGGATCTTCTTCTTCTTGCTAGGCATAATACATGTCATCTTAATGTCTGCGCCCATTCCTCCTCTCAACCCTTACCGTGCGTTGCTTGGTTGCTGGTCTGTTGCAGGCTACTGTATGCCGCGACCTCGGCGCCCGCCTCCGCTTCGGCCCTGGACTACCACGCCGTCTGGCTCGCAGGCCCTGCGGGAACGGTAGAGCAACAACAAGCGCGACGCTGCCAATGGTGCCTTCTTTCCTTGCGACGTCTTGTCATGCTTATAACGATTATCATGCTTTCCATCTCGTTGCCACCATGATGATGATGGCAAGGATGATGATGTTGTTTGTTTTCAATCTGAGGTACCGTACCGCAGTTGTCCTTGCTTTGGTTTTGCTGTACTTCCTTTCCTTTATTATTATTATTATTATTATTATTATTATTATTATGGACACCGTGATAGCCCAGTGGTCAAGTCCTACCATCTGGGCCCTGTCGCCAGTTCGATTCCCGTCGGTGCCACCAGTATTTTCATTGAACATACTGGTCCGTCTGGAAGTGTTGGAACTGCCCTTGCGGGGGTGTCATTAGAGCCTATCGTCAATTCTTCGTACTCCCCTCACGGGTGAGACGATGGAGGCGCATGTGCAGATTTGCATCAGCCATTGACAGAGAAGCACTATTATTATTATTATTATTATTATTATTATTATTATTATCATTCCTTTCCTTCATTATTATTATTATTATTATTATTATTATTATTATTATTATTATTACTACTACTACTACTACAATTACTATTATTATTATTATTATTATTATTATTATGGACACCGTGATAGCCCAGTGGTCAAGTTCTACCATCTGGGCCCTGTCGCCAGTTCGATTCCCGTCGGTGCCACCAGTATTTTCATTGAACATACCGATCCGTCTGGACCAGTATTTTCATTGAACATACCGGCCCGTCTGGAAGTGTTGGAACTGCCCTTGCGGGGGTGTCATTAGAGCTTATCGTCAATTCTTCGTACTCCCCTCACGGGTGAGACGATGGAGGCGCATGTGCAGAAATGCATCAGCCATTGACAGAGAAGCACTATTATTATTATTATTATTATTATTATTATGGACACCGTGATAGCCCAGTGGTCAAGTTCTACCATCTGGGCCCTGTCGCCAGTTCGATTCCCGTCTGTGCCACCAGTATTTTCTTTGAACATACCGGTCCGTCTGGAAGTGTTGGAACTGCCCGTGCGGGGGTGTCATTAGAGCCTATCGTCAATTCTTCGTACTCCCCTCACGGGTGAGACGATGGAGGCGCATGTGCAGATTTGCATCAGCCATTGACAGAGAAGCACTATTATTATTGTTATTATTATTATTATTATTATTATTATTATTGTTGGACACCGTGATAGCCCAGTGGTCAAGTTCTGCCATCTGGGCCCTGTCGCCAGATCGATTCCCGTCGGTGCCACCAGTATTTTCATTGAACATACCGGTCCGTCTGGAAGTGTTGGAACTGCCCTTGCGGGGGTGTCATTAGAGCCTATCGTCAATTCTTCGTACTCCCCTCACGGGTGAGACGATGGAGGCGCATGTGCAGAAATGCATCAGCCATTGACAGAGAAGCACTATTATTATTATTATTATTATTATTATTATCATTATTATTATTATTATTATTATTATTATTATTATTATTATTCAGCCCAATGGCCTCAAGGCGTTAAATTGTGACGCCAACTCATAACCCTTTGGTGGTAGATGCTGGAGAGGAGGGTCGTTGCGCGCGTAAAAGATCTTAAACTCCGCATATGCTGGTTGATAGCCCAGGACCCAGCAGACACCAGATTGTTATGGGTGGGGTTTCGAGGCAGCTCTAGCAACCGCGCTTGGTGTATGCACTTGCACATTCGGTGACGTCTTGCAAGAGGTTGCTGGGACTGCGGAATAACCTCGGCTTAGTGCAGTCTTGCCCTCAGGAGCTCCATCGGTGGCCCCGATCATCAGGCGAGAGACTGACACGGGGGGGTGGAGGACCTCGAACAAGGGTATTGGAGGCTTATGTCCGTTGAGGATATGCCATTAGCTGCATCAGTACGCCTCAGATATAGTAAATCTGCCTTGGAGTGTTGACTGTGACATATTTGAGGGAAATCCCGATGAAAAAACCTAGTCACACTTGCTAAACAGAGTTCCAGCCCAATGGCCTCAAGGCGTTAAACTGTGACGCCAACTCATAACCCTTTGGTGGTAGATGCTGGGGAGGAGGGTCGTTGCGCGCGTAAAAGATCTTAAACTCCGCATATGCTGGTTGATAGCCCAGGACCCAGCAGACACCAGATTGTTATGGGTGGGGTTTCGAGGCAGCTCTAGCAACCGCGCTTGGTGTATGCACTTGCACATTCGGTGACGTCTTGCAAGAGGTTGCTGGGACTGCGGAATAACCTCGGCTCAGTGCAGTCTTGCCCTCAGGAGCTCCATCGGTGGCCCCGATCATCAGGCGAGAGACTGACACGGGGGGGTGGAGGACCTCGAACAAGGGTATTGGAGGCTTATGTCCGTTGAGGATATGCCATTAGCTGCATCAGTACGCCTCAGATATAGTATTATTATTATTTAGTGGCACCGCGATAGCCCAGTGGTCAAGTTCAATACCATCTGGGACCTGTCGCCAGTTCGATTCCCGTCGGTGCCAGTATTTTCAAAGTATTGAAAGTATTGGTCTGACTGGAAGGCTTGGAGCTGCCCTGCGGGTGTCAGTAGAGCTATCGGTCAAGTCTTTGTACTCCCCTCGCGGGTGAGACGATGGAGGCACATGTGCAGATGTGCATCCGCCATTAACAGAGAAGCACTATAATTATTATTATTATTATTATTTTTATTATTATTATTATTATTATCATTGGACACCGTGATAGCCCAGTGGTCAAGTTCTACCATTTGGGCCCTGTCGCCAGTTCGATTCCCGTCGGTGCCACCAGTATTTTCATTGAACATACCGGTCCGTCCGGACCAGTATTTTCATTGAACATACCGGTCCGTCTGGAAGTGTTGGAACTGCCCTTGCGGGGGTGTCATTAGAGCCTATCGTCAATTCTTCGTACTCCCCTCACGGGTGAGACGATGGAGGCGCATGTGCAGAAATGCATCAGCCATTGACAGAGAAGCACTATTATTATTATCATTATTATTATTATTATTATTATTATTATTATTATTATTATTATTATTATTATTATTATGGACACCGTGATAGCCCAGTGGTCAAGTTCTACTATCTGGGCCCTGTCGCCAGTTCGATTCCCGTCGGTGCCACCAGTATTTTCATTGAACATACCGGTCCGTCTGGAAGTGTTGGAACTGCCCTTGCGGGGGTGTCATTAGAGCCTATCGTCAATTCTTCGTACTCCCCTCACGGGTGAGACGATGGAGGCGCATGTGCAGAAATGCATCAGCCATTGACAGAGAAGCACTATTATTATTATTATTATTATTATTATTATTATTATTATTATTATGGACACCGTGATAGCCCAGTGGTCAAGTTCTACCATCTGGGCCCTGTCGCCAGTTCGATTCCCGTCGGTGCCACCAGTATTTTCATTGAACATACCGATCCGTCTGGACCAGTATTTTCATTGAACATACCGGCCCGTCTGGAAGTGTTGGAACTGCCCTTGCGGGGGTGTCATTAGAGCTTATCGTCAATTCTTCGTACTCCCCTCACGGGTGAGACGATGGAGGCGCATGTGCAGAAATGCATCAGCCATTGACAGAGAAGCACTATTATTATTATTATTATTATTATTATTATTATTATTATTATTATTATTATTATTATTATTATGGAGGCACATGTCCAGGATCTGGATCTGATGCTATAGTCTGAGGAAGCCTATTATTATTATTATTATTATTATTATTATGGAGGCACATGTCCAGAATCTGGATCTGCTGCCTTGGTCTTAGGAATCATATTAGCATTGTAATTGTTATAATTATCGTTATAATTATTATTATCAAGTATCCCTTTAAGCTATGGTGGCCATAGTGGTGTATGGAAAATCCTTCGATCACGCGTACCTTTGTCTTTTTTGCAGGGGGACTGTTCATTGGTTTGCTTGGTTTTGTTGGATTGCAGGTACGGCATGTACTTGCCGGACTTGGTGAAAAAGTGTTGGTTAGCGGGTTTCAAAAGCAGGCTTGACTCTTCTCCCCTGCCGCTTTCGTCAAAGCTTGCCCACGCCAATTCGTCTGGAGGTGCGGCAAGAACGTGGGAAAGGCGGCGCAAGCTCTGGCTGGGAGAGCAAGAAGGGGAAGAAGAGCAGGAGTTGCCTGTGGGGACAGAGCGGGCCAGCCTAGGCGCGGCCGGGCCATGGCGGGAGGAGGAAGTGGAGGTGGACGTGGAGGCAGAGACAGAGGAGGCGGACCTGCTGGCTGAGACCGCAAAATGGTTGGTGGTGCGCGCTTTGGGACACACCGTGCAGCCTCTCGCGCCCTCTGCTCGGCAGCCCGGCGCATCCGCACTAGCTGAGTGCTACGCGAAGGCTGCAGTGTCGCCGGGCAAAGGCCAGCTGGCTGAGACTGATCTGCGTCTGGTATTTGACATGGCGCGCGAGGCCTGTCAGCTGCTGAAAGCGGCCAGGACCAAACTCCTCCGCGATGCAGGGGAGCGTGTCGAAGCTAGCAAGCAAAAAGCCAAGGAAGGAGCAGATGCTAAAAGCCAAAAGGTAGATGCCACGCTCAAGAACTGGCACCACTGGCATCGAAGCGCACAGGTCACATACAATTGGAGTCATTCATTCCGCATGCCTTAGTTTGGACGAACTGGCCGGTGTAAGATGCCCATTTGTTTTTCTTCTATGTAGGTTGTTGCCTCGCTGCTGCACCACCTAACTGTGTACCTGCCACTGGAAGCCTGCCTTACTTTCCCCCTCACGTTGCCCTTCAAGTTCTGCTCATCTGCGGGCGAGGAGGAGCAGGCCCAGTTGCCCCCACTCTGTACTCTCCTCCTGTACTGGCTCGAGGCTGTACAACAAACCCCCTCGCCTCCTTTCTCGACTTTCTCTCTTCCTTCTGTAGCGGCTAGAAAGGCTTCAGAGCTTTCACGCCCGCCTGCCTGCGCTCTGCCAGCGCTAGGCATCAAGCCTTTGCTATCGCGACTCTTCGACCTACGGTTCCCTCACTTTTCATGCACCTTGAGAAGAGAACACTCGAGCAATCTTAAATCACGAGACAAGCAGAGACCTTTGATGCAAAAATAAGTTCCAAAACTCAGCTCTCTTTTCTCTACGTCTGCCTGTTGTGGCTTGCAGCAAGGACTCTCGCGTGTCGGATGTGTGCGCGGCCAGATTAAGCCTGCATGCTCTGCTGCAGTACCTGCATCAGTCGCGCCGCCAGCAGCCCGAGCCAGCCCATCAGCAGCAGCCAACTGACGAGCGCGGCCGCGACCAAGTAGGCAGCGCAGCCAGCCCCGATGACATGTCCCGAGCAGTCAGCTGGCCAGCCTGGCAGACCATCGTTCTCCCTGCTCTCGACTTTCCACTCTTCCTTTCACCCCCATTCCCTGGCCTCTCCTCTTCTCTTGCCCTCTTTCTAACTGCTCTTTTGAGAAACGTAATTCTTCCTCATACAAAGAAGAGAGTAATGTCCTACATGCTTATGAAAAACCAAAGAAAATACAAAAGTTGTAGCGGTAAAAGCTTTCACATAACTGTGTGTGTGCAGGTGCATGTGCTCGATAGCAGTCGTGCACGCAACTTCCAATACCAGGAAGACGGGGACATAGCTGAAGGCATGGAACCTGCCAAGGAAACTGGGGGAGACGAATCAAACGAGCAGAGCAATCAAAGGCCTAGGTGCTGGGGTTGGAGCTTGAGCGATCTAGAAAGGGAAGTGCTGCTCTTACCTCTGCTCAGCTCGCACGTGCCATCAACGCACCACTGCAGCATATGCCACACTCGCTCTACCTCCACTTTATCCTCTCTGCTTCCTGTACTCTCATCGACCCCTTTCTTGCAGAGCGTTTCGACCTGCCTTGATATCGTCCTCAAGTCCCAGCCTGCAAACGACAATGGCCGATCCAAGCGGCAGCTAGCCCCGTTAGTGATCTTGCCGAGGCACGCCATTAGCTATCGCGTGCTGCACTCCGAACACACTGCCTGTGGAGGAATTGCCTGCGTGGTTGCAGCCAGGCTGGCTAGCAAGTTGATGCGGTAGGATTGACCAATATGCGCATGCCAAGAGAACGCGACGGTGGGGAGAATATGATGATGATGGCGTAAGAGCGTGATGCGAGATGCGATTAAATGATGATTTCAATTGTGCGATCCAGCTGTAACTATGGTAGATAGAGTCATTTTGGTGGCAGGATTGAAATTTTACAAGTTTTGGATTATTTTTGATATCATTTACTGCTGAACGTATTCTTATTGTTGTTGCCGTTGTTGGGCATGCCATCATCTGTCAGGGACGGTTTATTGCAAATGGCACCCAGCGTTTCATCCTCGGTTTCCCGTCAGTCCCCTCTCCAGTCCATGAGCTCGCACTTCCAGCCCGCGCTGCGCATGGTCCAGTTCGCTCTGCAGCTTGTCAAGTCTTTCACTGCGGGTGACATGGCTGCCGTCTGTGAGTGTCCGCCGCCGCCAGTGTGGAAAGACCTTTGCCAGGCCGTGAAGGATCTGCAGCAGGCCTTCAAGCTGCTGCAGGTGCACCAGAACATAGCGCCCGCCCAAGCCAGTGCATGTGGCGCCCAACTCCTTCAAGCGGCCGCCCCGCTGCTGGCGCAACTGCTGGTGCTGCCCATAACCGCAGGGCTCGCGCCTTCGAACGGCGCGCCCTCTGTGCTCTCCTCCTCCCTTTCTTCTTCTTCTTCTTCTTCTTCTTCTGCTTCTTCTTCCTCCTCCTCCTCCTCCTTCTCTTTCGCATCCTCTTCCTCTCCTCCCTCCAACCTACACCAGCACACCTTGGACCTCTGGGACTGCCTTTGCCAAGCGCTCTCCACTTCCTCCGCCTCCTCTGAAGCGTCTTCTCTGGCTTTGTCCTCGTCCTTCGCCTCGCGCCGTACTCCGCCCTTCTCGCTGTCGGACCTGCTGGACTTGCCGGCGCCCTTCGCTGCTCCCGTCGGCCCGCCCGACGTGTGCGCCGGGCCGAGCAGTAGCGCCGCGCGCCTTCGCAGGCAGTCGCAGCAAGTGAATGGCTGGCAGAAAGCAGTGTTGGCAGGCGACCAGCCGAAGCTGGCCGACAAGCAAGCTCAGCCGCGACTGCCGATCGTGGCTATGCTAAGTGCAGCGCTCAGGTCACACGCGCACCCGCATCTCCTATCCGTCCCGCAGCATCTACCTTCGTGTTAAATCGATACTATCTTTCTCCTTCGTTTTTCAAGACCGATTGCTCAAACGACAGTGAATAATTTTCTCAGTCAGATAAA
>WBZZ01002425.1:132500-202500 GCA_019918135.1 Paulinella micropora | reverse complement strand
AACCAACCGATGTAGCCATCTCGAGAGTCCCACACGACACGTAACCGCTCCACAATCCGATTCGTTCCAAATTCCGCCTGTTGACCTTGGTTTGGCTTATGCATATTCTTGCTCGGTGCATGGTCATAAATATTTGTTTCTCGCTGTATGTTTTGAATATTGTTGCTCGGCGTATTTATGAATATTGTTGCTCGGTGCATGTTTATAAATATTGTTGCTCGTTGCATGTTGATGGAATCTTTGCTCCCCTTTCAGAGCCAGGTCTTGGAACACTGTGGGAGATCTAGCCAGCTTGTCTATACGAGAGGCTAAAGTGCTTCGATGGTACATACACGATTTGTATACAGATTGATAGAGATTAAATAAACCACACTTTAAAGAACAAACAAACAAAGAAACAACAGTTCAAAGAACATCAAAAGAAACAAGCAAGACAAAGGAAAGTCTGTCGCTTATTTCTTCTGATATTGAAAATGTGGTTCCTTTCTTTCTATCAATCTTTATGATTTTCTATCCGCATACGAACGTGCAAATGCAAGAGCCATCTTTGTATGTACCCCTCCTTTGACCTGTCTTCTTGCCCAGCTCCGATGGTAGCTCGGGTTATTCTCTTTTATTTCGATTCCTACAGTCGTTCTACGATCATCGTCGGCCTGACACACCCAAAGACCACATGAGGACACACCAGCGAGGAAAAAGTTATGGAGGAGAGGAGGCGCGAAGAGGTGAGGTCGAGCTTGCGCTGCAGGACGGAGGAAGCGGTCGCGCGAGAAAAAGGACTCGCTGTGAGGAACACGATACGATGAGTCAACGGCTTGCAGCTGCTGCCACCTCGTCTGAAGGGCCGAGCAAAAGCAAGGGTAAGCAGGAAGCAGGGGCGGCAGGAGGGGAGGAGCAGATGACGGTCACCACCACAGCATGGGCGTTGAAGCTGCAGCAGACACTAAGGTGAGCACTAGCATGGCAACTTTATTGATATTTCATGAGATGGTTTAATTTGGTATGACTTTTCCAGAACATCCGGACAAGTTTAACAGAAATGTTTCTTGTTGCTTGCCTGCAGCGCGAGTCTTCGTGAGGGTGTGTCGACCAGCAATGCAAGTGATGCTTACGGCGCATGGTCGCAGCCGCTACTTATGCCCTCCAAGCTCGCTGAAGCTGAAGCTGAAGCAGGCTGTCGCGACAATCAGGTCAGACAGTTGGAAATCAAGCGCGCGATCGAGTCAGAGGACCAAGCGTTGCAGCAGCTACTGGCTGTGTTGCTGAGGTTACAAGGGGTGGTCAAAGGTAAGCTGGAAGCCCAAAGAACACTCACATGTCTAACAAGGGTAACGGGGCAGGAGATGGGAGGAAAGGAAGCAAAAGAATCCTCAACATCCGATTCGCAGGACAAAACGACCCAATGATTTTTTTTCGTCTTGTTTGCATGATTTTGTTGCTTGGGCACATGATTGAGGACATAGATTCGGCTTCACATATTCAATGTTTAATTTAATACACTACTACTACTACTACTACTACTACTACTACTACTACTACTACTACTACACTACTACTGCTACTACTACTACTACTACTACTACTACTACTACTACTACAGCTACTACTTGGTACTATTACTGGTAATACTACTGCTACTACTGCTACTATGCTATTACTACTACTGCTACTACTACTACTACTACTATTACTAATACTAATACTACTAATACTACTACCACTACTACTACTACTACCGGTACTACTACTACTACTACTATTTCTACTTCTCCTTATATTATTACTAGCACTACTTTTAGTACTATCATTACTGTACTACTTTACTACTACCACCACCACTACTACTACCGGTACTACTACTACTACTATGCTACTACTACTACTACTACTACTACTATTACTACTACTACCACTACTTCTACTACTACTACTACTACTACTACTACTACTACTACTACTGAACTATTAATACTACTACTACTGCTACTACTGCTACTACTGTTACTACTACTACTACTACTACTACTATACTGCTATTCTACTCACGTGACTACTACTACTACTACTACTACTACTACTACTACTAAGTATTACTATCTGTTTATTTATTCTAGATGATCCCATCACTTTCACTAGTCCGTCCGTGGGATTTACTTAATATTGATAGTTACTTTTTTACGCAAACACTTTTAATAATACAATACTTGCCACTTGTAGGAATAAGTGGGAAGCGTAAGAGTAGAATGGAAGAGGTATCAAGAGATACAAAAGTGAAAAAGTGAAGCGGAAAAAAAAAAGAAAAAAAAAGAAAGAAAGAGAAGCAGGAAAAGAGCGAAGAAAGATACAAATGAAGGGGAAAACATGGAAGGAAACAAGAGAGGAAAGAAAAAGAAATAATAATAATAAATAAAAAAATAAAATAAAATAAAAATGAATATAAAATAGAGAGTGAAGAAAAAAATAAAATTAAAAAAATATATATATATAAAAGGAGAGTAACGAAAACCAAGATGGGAAATAGAGTGCAAAGAAACCACAAAATGAAAAGGAAGGGGCAAAAATAAAATATAACGAGGGAAGAAGGGGAATAACAGTGAAGAAAAACAGGAAAAGGGGCCGACACAAAGGAAAAAAAAAAAGACGACAGGCAGAAAAACGAAAGACAGGGCAGTATAATGAGAAAGAAACATAAAACAAAGGCGGGGCCTGAGAGAAACTATACAAAATACCCAGTGCCACGCAAAGCGAAAGCAAGGGAGGGTCAAAGAAAGAATTAAAGCCATGGATCATAGTAAAGATGCCGCTATTGCATGCCAAGTACTGCTCGGTCATGACGAACTGCTTCTGAATCAACCGCTCGAGAGACACTAGGTATATATGGAGAAGACGTCGATAGAGCAGGTCGAGCCGACCGGGATCTCAAGGACATGGTGCTGTTCCCTCTGCAGAGGCGGGTCTTACGGATGGTTGCAGCATGCACACCAGTAGGTAATCTTGGATGGTGAAGCAGAGGTTGTTAGGTTGTTGAGGCGCCCCCACACGTGTTTGACTGAGAGCAGTATACGTAGGGGAGGCCTCCAGACTCATGCACTATACGCATAGCTATAGTACCATCGTTAGTCATAGTACGCAGGGCGATGGCGCGTAGCTCATACACTCTGAAACGTTGAGATTCCATAGCAGAGGTCAGAATGTGATACTGAAGACGCATGATGACTGATTTTGTAAGTTTGCGATCTATCGGCTTGCCATCGTGACCTAGTAGGGTTGGCATGATATGGAAAAGTATATCCTCAAGAACGATAGGGAGCATATCAATGTTACAGGCCTTCCAAGACCGCTCCGCACATCGGGCAACAAGGCTAGCAAAAAATGAAGTTTGCTCATCAGAGTAGCCAATCAGGTAGGTTGGAAGAATGCACCCATGGAGGGAAGGATGAACATCGAGAGCCATGACTACTGCCACGAACAAGACGGTGGCAGGGACAGACATGAAGACTTCGCGAGCCATGTCAGCAACAGCAAAGGAGAGGGATGAATAGCGCACAAGGCGGAGCTTAACAGCGGATGGTGCCCCACAAACCCAGGGATGCACGTGTTAGACCTATTAATATAATAACCGCATTGTCAGTATCGGCCGGCATATGTAATGTGTGTCGTTAGAGCCATTACGTATGTCCGGCCTAGTATGTAATCGTGCCGTTCCCTTGGCGCCCTTTTCTCGATAAAGTTTCTACTGTAGGACACAGCAAGTATACTGCAGATTATTAAGTTAGTCTCACATGTTATGAGCCTTGTAGCGTGAACGTTAGGTCTAGTAGACTTTATTCACTTATCGCGTATTATCGGGGCGTGCGGAAGGCTGCCACCGAAAACACAAACTTGTGTACGTGCGGAAGGCCGTCACCAAATATTTAAATCTGGTGCCAGTGTGTGCGGAAGGCTACCACCAGTCTGGTGTGTGTGCGGAAGGCTACCACCAGTCACACTAGGTGGACTGTGCGGAAGGCTGCCACCTAGTTGCTAGTATAACTAATTATTTCATAACTTCATCTCGCTTCTCTATCCACAGAGAAAGCAACATTGGTAGTCGAGCCTCCCTCCTACCTTCCGCCCTTGCTACGCCCAAACAATATGGCGTATCAAGGTTCCGACCTAGTAAAAATGATGCTAGACACTCCAAAGTTCAACCATGGAAAAGAATGGGAGTTGTTTGAATGCACCTTTACATCAGTTATAGGTGTTACACACCCAGAAATCCTTTCCATAATTCCTGGCTTTGAGTCTCACCCCTTAGCCAAACCTATACAACTACCTATGCGACCTGAATCTCCTTCCGGTGCACCTTTCATATCACCTAAAAAGGAAGAGGAAGACGGAGAGGACGAAGAGGAGACATTAGTAAAGGTAGAGGAGAAAGATAAGGGAAAGAAAGCAGAGAGTCAAGAACCTACGAATGCAAAAACTGCCTCTGCCCCCGTCACTGCTATACCTACGGACCAAAAATCCAAAATACCAGTGTTGACGGGGGGGGGGGGGGGGTAAACCCTCGCCGCTATTTGCACTACAATTGGGAGCCAAATATTACATGAGAGAGAAAGAAGCTAAGCTAAACAGATTGCTCTATGCTTTCCTACTCCAATCATGCGCACATGATAGAAAGGTGATGACCATAATGAGGCAGGGTGATACAGATGGCGTAAAGTGTTTCCTCGCCCTCAAAAACATTATGGAGGTCTCGACCTCATAAGGTTTGAAGAGGACCAAAAAAAACTATACCATTCGTACCCCAAGAGGGTTAATGAGGTGAGTAGCTGGCTAGCTGACTATGTCACTACTATCAAGACGCAGGAGAAGACGATGGGAGTGATACCAGAGATGATGAAGACAGGCATGATCATGAAGAAATTAAAACACCTACCTCCTTATCAAGCCTACTATCGCAACACCTGGTGTTCTCTTTTGCCTGATCAAAGACCCAAGCTGTCAGAATTTCTCAAGGTAGCAGAGCAGCTAGCTCAGAGCAACGTATCAGAGACTAGAATGCGTAAACTCTATGGATCTGGTAGTTCTAAGAGTGACCCTATCACTATCAGCACAGTAGCAGGAATAGCTCAGGGCAAGAAGAACTTCTGAAGGGCAAGCTATCACAGACTTATGGCGAGGGAGAGGACAGTATTTGCTGGAACTGCCTATCCCCTGACCACAAAATAACTTTCTATCTAGTCAGGTGTCAACTCAAAGATTGTCCCAAGGACGGACACGGTCCCTTGAAATGCCCCATAAGAAGGAGAACTAGGGTCTCTGAGAAGTTGCGTGGAAAGGAGATCCAGAAGAGAGAGGACAGTCAGAGTGAGAAGATAGACAGACACAAGAAGAAAGAAGAAGAAGGAGCAAAGAAGAAGAAGAAGGAAGGCAGCAGAAGAGAGAGACGAAAGCTGAAAGCAGCAGACTTCATTAAAAAGAAGAAAATGATAAGCCTAAACGCCGAATCATCTGACTCCTCTAAATCACCCTCTCACTCTTAAAGTGAAGAAGAAGATGAACCCCCAACTAACCAGTCCCCTTCTGAGTCTGAAGAAGAATCAGAAGTGGATGGTGAGTTGGGGATTCACCACATGGCCATTATGATGATTGGGAAAGAAAGAGAAGACGACAGTGGTATGTATGTCGAGGAAGATGACCCCCCACTTTCAACTAACACCCTCGAAGATGACAGCGGTGTCAGCATCGAGGGGGACGACCCCCCATCTTCAACTAACACCCTCATGCCACTTTTATCTCATGCATCTAAGCCACCTGGCGCAAGAAGTAGAGGGGGAGGAGGTGGTGAGGGTAGTGTGCGTAGAGGAGAGCAGAATGGACATGCATCATCTACACAAAACGACTCCACACACACTCGCCCCACTATTCCACCCCTTCACGAGAATAAGTTTTTAACCACCCTTGATATGGCTGGCGACCCAACTTCCCTAAACCAAATCATACCTTTGGAAGGGAATTGGGCCCTCAGACGTACAAGGGTAGGTTACGTAAAAATCCTCGTGAAAAAGTACAACCCTGTCACGTTACGAGAAGTAGGTGGCCCACCCCTCAACCTCCGCGGTAGACCAGTACGTACAGACAGTTGTTATGAGCAGTAAACATTGCGAGGCAACAGTGCCAGACACAGGGGTTATGTGCTCATGGAGGTTGGGGGCGGCGAGGAAGGGAGTGCAAGGTGGGAGGTGTGCAGCTAGACTGATAGACCAGGACTTCTGTTCACTTCACGTTGATCAAGAGAGGAAGAGAGAGGATATATTGACCAAGGGGTGGGGGACTACCCCCATTGAAGAAATACGGTTAGTTACTGCTCTCAATCAGGGGCTTAAGAGCAGAACTGTGAGAGATGGGTTGATTGCGAGCCAGGAGGGAGGGTATGACGAATTATGTACAGAGCTATATTATGCTATGCATGACTGCGTTCTTACTGTTGCTACTAAACACAATAACCCATTTGCACGGGGTATTGTTTCATCTTTCCCTTACATGGTGAAAGAGGTAGAGGATCTCGAGGCTGTGTTGGGTGGTGTGACACCGCCGGAAGAAGACGAGCCCCAAAGCCCACAAGACACAGACACCACCACTTCAGAACAAACACAGGACAAACCACACACCGAATGTTCTATCATGTTGATGGACGGTAACCCTGACCGTAAAACTGACAACAGCAATATAGTGTGGGTAGACGATAGTGGTGCAAGCGAAACACAGTCCCCAGATAGATCTACGTCTGTCAGTCTTAAGAGGGCCCCACAGAAATTTCGCATAGCGAAAGGGAGCATAAGAACCGAGTACAAAGGGAAGGTTTTAATGAACCTATCGGGAGCCCATGGGAAGGAAGTCAGTGTCCTTGATGCTCACACCACTTACAATCCACACCTAAAATACGGGTTAGTTGCCACTTCAGCATGGGTACGTAAGGGTTTTGCCGTCATACATCAGAACAACCAAGTGATAATGCTCAAAAAGCCCATTCTCATTGCGGAAGATCTGTGGCTAGAGGGAGAGCAAACCACTTGACGGTGTTTGATTCCCCGGGCACTCCGCCACTCAATCCTAACGAGCGGTATGAGCCCATGGGTTGCCCTACTACTACGCCCCCAGCAATCGAGACTCCCGAGCCCGACGATGATGACACGTCGGACTCGGGGGGACAAGCTTGACGCCCCACCTCTCATCTCTCTCAGAAAACCAACCTACCTACCTATCACACCATGTACTGTTTGTTGTCACCGTGCATCTGTGGTTGGCGATGTGACGTACCTATTACATACGTACCCTACTCTACCGAGATAGATCATGAGAAAGATGGGAGGGCTGAGAGTAAAGGAGATAAAGTGTTGGATAGTAAAGCTTTATGTCCCGTCGTCCGTCCTCACTATCATGAAAACATACATGCCACTGTGTTCCATCGTATGTGTAAGCACAGAGGGGTAAAAGCCATGGAGCGAATGGCTAACTATATGGGAGTAAAGATAGTGGGGAGGGAGTGGAGGGAGCGAGTAATGAGATGCGAGTGGTGTTTAAAGAATAAGATAAAGAGAGTGCCTCATTTCAAAGACAATCACCATGTGGTAGAACGCCACCCTGAGGTCCACATATCCATGGATACTGAGGGTTGGTGGAATACCACATCGTGGGACGGGAAGAACTATAAGTTCACCGTCAAATGTCTTGCATCTGGGTTTGAGTTAGACTATTACCTGAGACACAAGAATGAGTTTTTCACGTGCTTCCTTAAGGCCGTGGCCTTCTTCGAACTGCATACAGGAAGAAAAGTGAAATTCCTAACTTGTGACCAGGAATATGGTAAGTACAAGGAGTTTCATACTTGGATTGATGCAAATCAACCAGTCCTCCTAGAGGCTCCGACGGGGGAGAAACAGGCGGTTGCTAAAATAGAACGAGCCCACCAGACGTGCGGCGGACCCGCAAGGGCAGTTCTCAGCGACGCCGATCTCCCTGGGTCCATGTGGACGGAGACGGAGAAAGCTTCTACCTATTTTGGCAACCTCTTACCTCTTGCCCGTGGCCCCTTTAAAGGGAAATCTCCTTATGAAATCATTTATAAAAGAAAACCCCTTTTGCGTCATTTGCGCCCCATCGGATGCCTGGCGTACATGAAAGTAGACGCAAAGAGGAAAAAAGGTGAGAGGGGGAGGAAAGTTTTATTTCTCGGGTACGAAAGAAACAACGGCTATTATCGTGTATACGATCCGGTTGCAAGGAAAATATTCGGTAATGTCCGTGATATTATTTTCGACGTTTGGAAATTGGGAAAGAGGGGGGCATCTAAGTCTCTTGACTCCAAAGAGACGATGTTGAGGGCGAGATGTTTTCTGTTATTTGGCAACAGCCCCCCCTCCCCTATCGCAACAGATGACCCCAGAAAGTCAAGAAACCGTTTCAGGGGAGGACCCGGAGGAGAGATTCCGGCAGGGGGAGGAAGTCCCCCGGTAGGAACTCTCCCTCTCGCTCCGATTCTTACTCAGGAATCCCCCCCCGAAGAGTCACTCCACGCTCCGCAAACTGACGAGGATAGTGAGGCGCAAGAGGGGCCGGTGTTCGCGAGCACGAGCCCGCCCCCCTTAGAGCCTCCGAGTCCCAAAGTTACCCAGCCGAGTGACGAGCAGGGGGAGATAAGGAAAGCAAGAAAGGGACGTAAGCCCAAGGAAAAGCAAAAATTGTTCGGGACATACGTGGAAATCCCGGCAAGGGCTTTCGGAGAGCAGTGGGCTAGATTAATTTACGGGGACAAATGGGAGACGGCGATACGACGGGGGACAGCAACGGCCCCTTCCGCTCCTGTTACGGGGGACAGCAACGCCCCTTCCGCTCCTGTTACCCGTAAATCTAAACGTTTCCCCGCACACAGTGTCTTGTTTGACGACAGCGTTACAGATAAGATATTAGACACAGAAATCATCAAATACGTAAAGTCCCGCAACAAACAGAACCAATACCCGAATCTCGTGAGCAAAAAGCCATAACCGCACCACCACCCTTATCGACCAACACCAATCCTGATTCTGATCTCAATACCAACGATCCCGGGGTTGAGGTCACCTCAGAATTTGCGTTCGTCGAGGGGGAGAGGGAGATGGTAGAGGTGCAGAGAGCAGCGCATAAACCGAAATGGAGATCACACGAACAGGCGAAATTTCGAGTGAAAACATTACCACGGGAAAGAGGGCGAGGAACGCTCATGTTGCGGTATGTGCCCGGGAGGAAAACCGGGAGGAGTATTGTCTCGTGAGTGAGAAATTCCGGAATTCCCCGTAGTACAAAAACCTAAAGACCGTAAACAAGCTAGACAGAAAGAATTCGAACAGCTCAAAGAACTAAAGGCGTTTGTTTGGCGAAAAGTGAGCGAAGCGAAAATGTCGGGCACACCTATCATTCCTATAAAATGGATAGACACGGTAAAACAACAAGGTACTGCGGATAAATTCCATAAAGCCCGGATAACCCTAGGAGGGGACCTCCTGAAAGCTTATGCTCAGTACAATCCTAAAAAGACTTACTCTCCCACAGCCCAGCACAGGACCATTTTGCTCATGATAGCCTATGCAGCCTTTTTCGGGATAGACTTATGGTTGATTGACTTCACGACCGCATACTTGCACGCGAATCTCCCATATGACATATACGTCAAACCGCCGGCCGAATTTCAGACAGCAGACTATGTCTGGCTGCTGAAAAAGGCTCTATACAGAGATCCGGAGGCAGGCCGTCTTTGGTACGACGTGCTGTCTGGGGAGCTCAAAACCGAACACGGGTTCAAGCCTCTCACATTAGACAGAGCCTCTTTCGTAAAACATGGGAGTAGCCCACAAACTACCCAACTGGTGTCCTTCCATGTTGATGGTGGCTGTCACGCTTCATCCCAAGAAACACACATCAGGATGGTAAAACAGTTCGAAAAGAGAGGCTTCCGGTGTAAGGACCTTGGCAAGGCTAATGAATTCAAAAACATTCAGATCATCCAGGCTGAAAAGGGGATTGCTTTGCACCAGCGTAAGTATGAGTTGTTGATCTTAGAGGAGTTGGGTTATATGAAGGAGATACCGGCTAAAACGCCATTCACTTCCGATAACCCCGCTCCCCTGAAGAAGGACCATCGCCTCTTACGCTATGACCTTAGATGCCTCATAGGAATGCTCATATTTTTGGCCGTCCACACTCGGCCACTCCTAATATGCCCTTTGAGTATAGCAGCCAAGTCTCAGGTCCCTAATCCGGAGATATCTTATGCTATGGTGCACCGGATGTTCTTGTGGCTTTTGACCCCGCGAGCACTATTTTTCAGGAGAGGGGATCAAAATTTACGGAAGTTACTGGAAACTAATTTCTCGGTTCCTAAAAATCCGGATCCTGGAAACCCAACTTAGAATATTGCGCTGCGGCCAATGCAATCGATGATATTATTGGGAAGCCCACAATACCCGGAATGGACATTTTCAGTGTGCCAGTTCTCGCTAATGTAGACAGGATTATCGCGGAACAACCAGTAGCTGGATTTGTAGACTCGGATTTTGCGGGGGATAAGAAAAATCAAGGTCAGGATACGTCTATTTATTCAACGGGACGCCAATTTCATGGTTTTCTAAACTGCAATCCGTGATAGCTCGATCTACGTTAGAGTCAGAAACTGTTTCGGCTAATGAGGCAGTCAGAGAACTTCTCGCGTTGCAACAAACTTTACGGGATATCGGAATAAATCTTGAAGGTCCTACTCCTCTCTTTGAGGATAACGAAGGAACGATATTATTATCGGAGAGAATGCTAGGGGAAGCTAGGACCAAGCACATAGAGGTCCGGTACCATCTATTAGCACAACTCGTGAGAGAAGGAAAGGTCAAACTATTCCGGGTTCCAACGGAGGAAAATATCGCGGATGCATTCACCAAAATACATTTTACGGTAGAAAAATTCAATTACCTGGCTGGAAAAATCTCCGTTGTGCTTAGTAGAGAAAATTGCGCCAAATTCAAGATAAAATCTGATCAATTTTCGTATTAGATCTCTCAATGAAAGATTTATCATCGTGGACTTCGTTTATATTCCCGGAGTATGCAATATAATAATTTTCTCGCATATTACACATAAGTTGTACAGGTGAGCTGATAGCCAAGTGCCGACGGAACACACAGTATACTGGGTCCGGTGGTGACGAATGACCGGCCCCAGGTTGACGGAACGGGCAGTAAGCCCCACCGCTGGAGAAGGACATCAGCGGCGGAATAGCCCTTTCCCCCCCCCCCCCGCAAAGTTCTCGTTCCTTCAGCTCGCTTTGCTTCAATTCCTATCCCTATACAATTATATATATAAAAATCTATAAGAAGCCGACATGGAGTCCGGCTGGTCGGTGAACGTGCCACATGGGAATGTGGAACAACACGGAAGTACGTCAGACCAGCCAGATGTACCAGATAGGCCGATAATTACACTGATATTGTGTCTTTGTCCACATATATCATGTTAATATTTTGTGTTCATTTTATACCCCTCTACGGGAAGCGCTGTCAAATTTACAAATTCATACTACCGGATAGATAAGTAGTCAATAGTTCAAGTTGATCATACCTTTCGATAGATCAGTACAGATTGATACATTATTATCTGTGTTTTATTTTTGTATATTATGACTACTTAGGTGATCATATGTATATATTAATATTATATGTGTATTATGAGCATACTGTACCTGTGTTACATATATAATGTTACTCAACATAGGATAGGGGGTGCTTAGGACCTAATCATCTTCTCGTCGACCAGGCCTAGCTTGACTGGGGGGAGCTGCCCTGTATGAAATCTAATTGATGCATACTTGCTCCAGCAAGCCGGGTAGCCACCATCGACATAACCCCTTGGAGAGAGTGAGGGTAAGAGTGAGTAATATTATTATGTTTTAAGCCTGTGTTTTTTATAATTTTCACAGAATAGATTTATTAGGACCTACAGTGAATTTAATAATTTACTTTGATCCAGGGGGAGTGTTAGACCTATTAATATAATTACCCGGATAGTCAGTATGGGCCGGCATATGTAATGTGTGTCGTTAGAGCCATTACGTATGTCCGGCCTAGTATGCGGGCCGTTCCCTTGGCGTCATTTTCTCAATAAAGTTTCTACTGTAGGACACAGCAAGTATACGGCAGATTATTAAGTTAGTCTCACAGCACGCTTGCCATATTAATACATGCCTCCCCGCAAAGTTGTAGGCGCAGATAGATAAATATGCGACCTTTTCTTATATCATTATACACAGTGATGTATAGATGAGCTATGTCTAGTCAAGATATAGTTATATCCGTTTCTACATATATTTTGGGCCGGTCGAAAACGATAAAATTAAGACAAGTAACCGGTACTACTTTTTACACCTGATAATATTATCGTTAGGGCGGACAATAGCGTTGATCCCTCAGGATCAAAGAAGAGACAGAAGTCGTGCTAAAAGGGATGTCTATATCCCATTATCAAACACAGCACAGCTCCTCGGCAAACTGGTCTCTGATCAAGAAGAGAGAAATAAGATACATCATATCAAGTTTGGGGACTCACACACCCACCTTGAACTACTGGATGCTATCTTTGGGGTACATACTCAAACCCTGATTTGGGAACGTTCATACGGCCCACGGTGTGAGGGTTACCTCCAGTACACAAACCCAAGAGCAAAGGCCAGATTCCTCGCGACTGGTCAAGAGGCAGTCGATGTAACAAAAATGAAGACCAATCTGGGTTCGAAAAACTCGAGTGGCATATTTCATTTTTTTACAATGGAAATGAAGGCCTTGGAGGAGGGGAAGGCAGAGATGGAAAAAAGCATTAAGGCAGCAGGAGAAACTCATCCTGTGATTGATGAGTTAGAGAAGACCGACAGAGTTCTGACCAAGATCAGACTGTTGATGGGTGCGTTACTGCATAAGGAGGCATGGAAGAGATGGATTCCTACCAAGGATCACTCTGTTCTTAAATCACTTAGTAACGCACCACCGGTCGCCAACACAGCAGGTGTTGACCAATATGTGGAGAAATATAATTTTCTCAGATCTGCTTCTGAATTGGTGGCCTTTATCACTCATGCTCAAAAGCTGGTGATATCTGAGAAGAAGAAGGCGAAAGAGAATGAGGAGTTCGAGAAGACGATGAGACTGGAAAGAATGAAAGCAAAAGTGAGTGGTGCAAAGACACACCCTCCGACATATTTGACCCCACCAGCTCCTGCCCCACCAGCCCCTGCACCCCCGGGCTCAACTACGGTGGTGGTCACAAACACGGAGAAGAAGGACAGACAAAATATCATAAATGCCTTCAAGGGGAAGAAAGGAGGAGTGGCAAGTCTCATGCTATATGCCAAGACGAGCTCAGACAAAGACTCTGATGCTTCGCTTTTGAGCAAGCTCAAAGAGATCAATGTCTGCATGAAGGCTTTTCCTTGTGATGAAACTCAGGAATATGAGGCTCTTGTTACTGTTTTTGACCAATCTCTAGTCTCGGAGGGATTCGATCTAACACAGTACAAGTTTTTGATAAAGAAAGAGGAGATTAAGAGAAACAATGCAACAGGCCTAGACGCTCAGTGTGAACTGGCGGTGGCCACACTCATTTCATATTTTCAATCTCATGGATACCAGCATCTCTGCACTGGTACTCTCATAGGATTTGAAATCTTTGAGACAGTGGCGATGAGTTTGAGGAGTGCTGTTGGCTTGGCGGCGACCTTTACGGAGGTAGTTTCCTCCTACGGGCTATTCTATGGCCGCAAGCCGATCATTCTTTATTTCTTCTCGGCGTTGCACACAGTGCACCCGAGCAAGCTTACTCAACTCATACAACAATGCTCGACGTTTAGTACAGTGAAGTCCAAGAACTTCCTCGAGACACACGTGTTCGAAACTACGGTTCGAAACGTTGCTCCGGCAGCACTGTTTCAAGAAGTGATGAGTGCATGCTCGCACTTGGACTCAGTCATGGAGGCACATATGGCACAGGCAGGCGGTGTACTTGTTGGCGCACAAGCCACGTACACAAACAGAGTTGCCGGTTGGAAGAGACAGAGAGAGCCAGATCTGAAGACCGCATGCTGGAGGTGGTTCGCGGGCTTGCAGTGTAAGGCACA
Organism: Paulinella micropora; assembly: GCA_019918135.1. Lineage (NCBI taxonomy): Eukaryota > Cercozoa > Imbricatea > Euglyphida > Paulinellidae > Paulinella > Paulinella micropora. Next base: position 188,327 of record WBZZ01002425.1, on the reverse strand, counting down.
GATGGAGAACAGAGACTGCTCTTTCAATCATGATAGGCAGAACCCAACAGCAAGGGCAAATTTTCTGAGCAAGACGGTAGGCAAGGAACCGGGCCTTTTCAATATGCTTCAGATTGCCGCTATGAGCGAAGGCTGGTATGCCAATCAGTGTGATGATGAGGAGTTAAGAGAGGCAATTATTGCCTATATGAAGAGGATGAAGGAGAAGAAGGAGGAAAGGGAGAGACAAAAGAACCAAAGGCCTCTCAAAGAGGACGAGGAGGAGGAGCAGGAGCAGGAGGACGAGGAGGAGGAGGAGCAGGAGGAGGAACATGGAGAGGAGCCCCGAGGTGGCAGGGAACCCCTCAGAGAGGAAGAGGAGGAGGTCGGGGATATACCCCTTACGGAGGGAGAGCTTTTCGGGCTCCAGCCCCCCCACCCAGAGGAGGAGGAGGCTCATGGGCAAGCTCCAGCCCGAATTTCGGTCGAGGTCAGGCCTACAACATTGCCTCGGACATCGATACGTCATCCTACCCGGACACTACTCAAGGTACCGTTTCGAGGTGGTGGAATGACTGGAGGGGGAAGAAAAGAGGAAGGAGAAGACTGTGAAGTTTAACTCTAAAGTCACAGTGCTTTCTAATGCTGTTGTGCAGAATGGGCCAACGCTTCCTCAATCTGAATACAAAGATGTGGGTACACAGAGACTGCAGCCCCAAGGTAGTCTCATACCCGTTCATACATCACGGTTACCATGATAACTGATGCAAATAGGAAGGCGAGACTTGCGATGGAGGCGAGGAGGCCAATGGCAGACGTATCGCCTCGGCCAAGCAAACAACCACGAACAGACTCAATGTCTACGATCGCGGCGGGTGGCGAGCAAAACGACACTGTGTGTACTCAAGTGCCACAAGACAATGTCGCTCACATAGTAAACGCACCAGTACCGCAGAATAATAAAAATGTTAATGAGGTGAAGCAGGAGGAGAAGAAGGAGGAGTTGAAAAACTTAGAGACAAGACTCCAAAATTTTGAACGTAAAGTTCTTGTTCTCGCAGCCAATATACACAGGCCTGATGCTCTGTGTTATACAGAACTTTATTGTGAAACATTGAAGACAATATTAAAAGTTGGTAATGATACGATGGTGAATATTAATATTGCTGGCCGGAAGTTTTTTAATCGATGACCGGGACTGGGTGGACGGAAATATGAAAAAGTCAACGGGCACTCTCAAAGGAGTGGGTAGCCGGACGGATATCACGGGAATCATCACACTGACCTTTAAATTGAAATCGCACGAGTATACCGCATGGACCTTTATGTCGTCCCCGGTTACCACGGATCAATATTACTGTCGTATGACCAATTGGCTACGATGGGGGCTGTGATTGATTGCGCCGCACGGCGAGTGATATATGGAGTAAAAAGAGGAGAAGAGAACGATACTGATCCCTTTAACGCTACTGACTCTTATGAGGCTTATGAGCTGAGTCTAGCGACTGATCACAAAAAGATGGCCATCGCACATGAGGCACTTGAGGTGTACGTTCACCCCCGTGTCGTAAGACCGGATGAGCTGTCCTGGACCGACAATTGGGAATCCCAAGTGTGCACTGTCACAGTTCCGACATGCTATTGGGACAAAACGTCTATTGATGACTTAATCGAGAAGCGAAAGGAGGAGATTATACGTGTCGCACAAAGAAGCCCGTCGTTGGCGAGATTCACGGAAGCAATAGGAGCAAATGTCCACATTACTAACGGATACTGTTTCCATACGAAAGTAGGAGAAGAAAAAAGGAAGGCGTTTGTACCAAGGAGAACGGGGCGAATCCCGGATACTCCACCAGAAACTATTAAAAGTTTTATTACTGATTTCTGGGGTGACGAGCCCACGTGGCCGCGTTCACTAACGGAAGTGAAGAAATGCTTACGGACTTTATTCGAAAATAATAAGCCGTATACTATTATCCTGCCATATCATGAGAAGGCGATATGGGCGCAGGAAATAAGGGACCGGCTTATTGATCATCCTATACCGGTACCCTCTCGCAAGCAACAGCTAGTGGTGGCTTGTCGTATGGGAACTCGTGAGCAGAGCAGTGCATACAAGCGGAAGCTCAGAGAACTCGACAAGTTGAAATTGATACCGCAAGCATTCACATGCTTTGATGGTTTCTACACCCGTAAGGCTCCTTTGCAATACGCGAGACTTATTGACATGCTGGTGGAGCTCGGCAAAGATGATGAGCCGGACACGGTCACGTATGAAAAGACGGGCCTAGATGATGTCTCCGAAGAGGACTTAGGCTTGGAGGAGGACAGAGAACCCCTCAAGCAACATAAAAAGATGTCTGATGAAGATTTTCAAGAGGCGGCGCGGAAAATATTGGAAGAAGGAGTAGGCACGGAGAAGGAGAAGGAGCTTTTAAAAGCCAAATTAGAGGCGAACAAGGAAATTTTTGACCCTCCACATGCAGGTGGTGTCAAACCTGAAGACTTCACTGCGGTTATTTACAAAATACCGGGTGCGGAGCCGTCACCGGCACCACGAAGAGCGAATTTGAGTATACATGAGGCGAAGATAGCGGAGGAGCTAGCAAGACAGCTGCTCAATGAGGACTTTATTGAGAGATCAACATCTCCAATAGTCTCACAGCCGAGAATAGTGCCGAAGCCAGGGAGAGAGTGGCGCCTGACAGTTAACTATGCTCGTGTTAACAAGGTGCTGGAGGAAGAGAGAAATCCTCTCCCGACATTAGAAGAAGGAAGGAGAGTACTGCGGAATGCAAAATTCTATTCGGTCATTGACCTTAAGAATGGCTTCTGGCAGATACCACTAGAGGAAAAGTCCAGATGGCTGACGGCGTTTGTGGTGGGTATGGAAATATATCAATGGAAAGTGCTTCCGATGGGCCTCAAGCAAGCCCCAGGACTTTTCCAGAAGGCGATGCAGAAGATGTTGAGCAGTCAGTACGATGATTTGTCTGACGGAGGCTTTATGAGAAGGCGGGGACAGCAGGCGGGAGAATATGCATTTTGCTATATCGATGACATTATCGTATACTCTAACACAATGGAGGAGCATATCGATCATTTGTCCGATATATTCAGGCGCATCGAAGCTTTTGGCCTGAAGTGCAATCTAAAGAAGTGTCAACTTGCCAAGACGAGTGTGTGACATACTTAGGGTATGAGATCTCCCATAATCGAGTCTCGATATCCAAAGAGAAGAGGGAGGAGATTATGAATCGACCGATACCGAAGAACCGCACTGAATTGCACTCATTCCTGCGATGGCGCAATACTATAGCCAGTTTATACCCGATTGGGGTGCAACACGGGCTAAGTTGGAGAGAATGATAGATTTTTGAGACTTTGAGAAATGGGACGAAGTGGCTTTGCAAGCGTTTCATGCGCTCAAAGATCTTATTTACAAAGACCCGAAGGACGGAGGACTGGTGTCAACGATGCCCGACTTTACGAAACAATTCGTAGTCGATACAGACGCATCTAAGTTTGCGATTGGGGCTGTATTACAACAAGAGGATGAGGAGAAGAAATTACGCCCAATCATGTTTATTAATAGGAAGTTGTGTGCGGCGGAGAGAAACTATTGCACAAGGCAAAGAGAGGCGTTAGCGGTGGTATGGGCCCTCAAGAGGCTCAGAGAGTATTTGTGGGGAGGACCTCAATTTACTGTCAGGACTGATCATCATAACCTGTTATGGTTGATGAATCATGAACAGACGGGACGGCTGGCGCGGTGGCAAGCGTTCTTGTCTTGTTTCGATTTTACAATGGTCCATCTACCGGGGAAGCGAAATGTGGTCGCTGACAGCCGCTCTAGGCTAGAGTTTAACTCAGAAGTATCGGCGTTGGTGTCCACGGTGGAGATGGAAGACTTGTCCACTGACAAGGTGTATGAGGTCAGCCACATTGAGGCGATGGAGATGGCGAGTGGAGTCCGATATGACCGCACGGGTCTACGGTACAGTCCACAAGGCCCGGATCACGGGATATGTTGTGAGTTACATACCCAGGAGGACGCGGAGTGGTCCTATGAGGTATATGAGAATGCGAAGGCGAACATAAGAGAGGAAGAGGAGACGCAGGAAGTTTATGCGGAGCCTCCTCAAGAGCGGAGAAGTGACCTAGATGATGACCCGGAAAGAATCGGGGTACGGCTAGAAGATGGTACTATCCATATAGCCTCTCCTACCGCATGGAGGCAACAACAGGCTCAAGATCCGGAGTTTAAGGAACTCATACAATTATATCAGAACCCGGATGAGCTAAAGATGACGAAAGCGATCAAAGATCAGATGAAGGAGATGGGATGGAGAGATGGTCTACTGTGGTACAAGGGCCTTCACGGTCGCTATGCGTCACAGCCGGACAAATGGACTCTTTGGGTATCCGAGAGTCTGAGACGATTTATATTTGTCGCTGCCCACAATTGCCCACTTTTGGCGCATCCGGGTCGACAACGAACTCACATGTTCGTAGCGAGGCGATTCTGGTGGAAAAGATGAAGGAGGAGATAGATCAGGCGGTGGATGCATGCATCCCGTGCAAGATAAACAAAACACCGCTGAAGGCAAATTTCGGCCTGATTGGCGAATTTCCTCTTCATGCGGGGATGTTTGAGTTTATACACATTGATCATGTGGGACCTTTCCCAGAATCGAAGGATGGTTACAAATACCTCCTTACGGCTATTGACAGAGCCACCAATTATGTGTGGATCATCCCTGTCAAAGACGTTACCGGCAAGACGACGGCCGAGGCGCTGATCGATAGGATCATCTCACAGATCGGAGTACCAAGAAAGATATGTTCTGATCGAGGCTCGGACTTTAATAACGAGGTCATCGACAAACTATCTAAGTATTACGGGATGAAATGGCAATATGTTACTGCCTATAACCCGCGAGCAAATGGGAAAATCGAGCGGGTACACAGACCCCTCAAAGCCTCGCTAAAGATGTATTGCACGAAGAAGGAGAATCAAAGAGCATGGGTCGAGGCAGCACCATCATTTGCGTTTGCAATGAACTGTCTACCCTCTACGGCGTTAGGAGGCTCGAAGAGCTCAATCTCGCCATATCAGTTAGTATATGGGCGTGAGCCTGATATCCCGACTTCGCTCCTTCACCCAAAAGACACTTGGGCGGATGCGGATGAGTTGTTTGGATGAGACTTAGAGTGAAGATGGAGGCGGAGCAAATAGTCAGGGCGCATAGAGAGGCGGAGCGCCGAAAGACTGATGCTGAAGGGGTGCGACAAGCGCACTTGGATCCGATCAAATTTCAGGTTGGGGATATTGTACTGTCGTACCATCCTCAGGTCCCGAAGGGAGTCAGCTCTAAGCTGTTCACTCACTGGAAAGGACCTTATCAGATTATGGAACAGACGGGACCTCTGAACTACAAGATCAGGGGTAGAGGAAAGGTGCAAATTGTGATTGTAAGAAGGCTGATTAAGTATGATCCCTTCTTACTGGAAGATGAATCCGTTGAGGAGGCGTTAAAACGGATGAAGGACGATTTCGAAGAGGTGCCGCCCATCCACAAAGAGGCTGGCATAGACCAAGAAGATGCTTATCGGGCGCCGATAGCTGAGAAGGAGGAGAGTGAGGTGGACAGCAAGGAGAAGACTGACCGCATAAGCGCGGTGGGGACTCAGTCTAAGTCTCCGCGAGAGCATAGCGGAAAGAAGGAGAAGATCACAGAGGCGCAGCTAAGGAGAGCGCGGAATGATCTTATCAACGACCAACCGAGGAAGGCGATGAGGTCGATGAGATCAAAAGACGTCCACCAGGAGGAGGAGGGGACGGACACTGACCCAAACGCGGGCAACGTTGAGATTGTCCATGAGCGATGGAAGGAAAGCGATGCGATAGCAACCATCGCATGGGTGAAAGATGCTTTCTATCTGATGAGACCAGCGGAGCAACATGTCGCTGATGACACTCTCTCAGACTTATACTTTATGTGGGTCGTGGCAGTCCCACGACAAACGCGTGTCACACGGACGCTCAAAATATCATCAGCCGCAAAAATAATACAACCGATACTCCAGTTCTGGAGAAGTATGGACCCGGTTGAGGATCCAAAGGCAAGACATTATCTGCCAGTATATAAAGACGCAAAAAGTCTCGAGACATGGGATGATACAATTACTCCCAGAGACAAGGATTACACTGCGTGGACCATTCAGACACTGCCAAGAGGAGTGCTTGATGTCCCTTTTGAATTATCGTTGGGCGGAATCCCTAATAAGATCTGGGACATTCTCGAACAGTCAAAGTTCGATCTGACTTTTGTTGGTGGTCCTCCACCAGGCAAAGAAATCCGCGCCAGAAGACGAAGGCAGTAACAAAGAAACTATTTTTCTTTATGCGTCTGAAATAAACTGATTGATTGCCCACGGCGTATCATGATTTGATCATGCATCATCAGTTATCAATGTGAATATTAAAATGATTCAGTGATATAACTTGGCATTCGATCGCAACGTACGAGTGCGAAAGGTCGATCGACAATGATACTACACCGTATACGGGGATCGCTAGTGTATTGAGCGATGGTGTTCCCGGGTATGACCCTTTGCAAGTCCTGGGATGATGTTCTCGAAAATGAAATGTTCTCTGAAATTTTCATGAAATTATTTTTTACGATACATTATATACTGTCGTACCTGAGCACGGTCAATCTCTATTTGTGTCGGTATATCGCAGGGTTGGGTACATACACCCCGACTTCGGATGTAGCTATTAGGACTGGCCCCCTAATACTACATTATAGGATATCCGCTCTAGACAAGGGTATGTCTTTAAAAAGGACAATGCATTTACGATCTCCCTGTGATTAATAATAATAATAATAATAATAATAATAATAATAATAATAATAATAATAATAATAATAGTGCTTCTCTGTCAATGGCTGATGCATTTCTGCACATGCGCCTCCATCGTCTCACCCGTGAGGGGAGTACGAAGAATTGACGATAGGCTCTAATGACACCCCGCAAGGACAGTTCCAACACTTCCAGACGGACCGGTATGTTCAATGAAAATACTGGTCCGGACGGACCGGTATGTTCAATGAAAATACTGGTGGCACCGACGGGAATCGAACTGGCGACAGGGCCCAGATGGTAGAACTTGACCACTTGGCAATAATAATAATAATAATAATAATAGTGCCTCTCTGTCAATGGCTGATGCATTTCTGCACATGCGCCTCCATCGTCTCACCCGTGAGGGGAGTACGAAGAATTGACGATAAGCTCTAATGACACCCCCGCAAGGCAGTTCCAACACTTCCAGACAGGGATCGGTATGTTCAATGAAAATACTGGTCCAGACGGACCGGTATGTTCAATGAAAATACTGGTGGCACCGACGGGAATCGAACTGGCGACAGGGCCCAGATGGTAGCACTTGACCACTGGGCTATCACGGTGTCAATAAATAATAATAATAATAATAATAATAATAGTGCTTCTCTGTCAATGGCTGATGCATTTCTGCACATGCGCCTCCATCGTCTCACCCGTGAGGGGAGTACGAAGAATTGACGATAAGCTCTAATGACACCCCGCAAGGGCAGTTCCAACACTTCCAGACGGGCCGGTATGTTCAATGAAAATACTGGTCCAGACGGATCGGTATGTTCAATGAAAATACTGGTGGCACCGACGGGAATCGAACTGGCGACAGGGCCCAGATGGTAGAACTTGACCACTGGGCTATCACTGTGTCCAAATAATAATAATAATAATAATAATAATAGTGCTTCTCTGTCAATGGCTGATGCATTTCTGCACATGCGACTCCATCGTCTCACCCGTGAGGGGAGTACGAAGAATTGACGATAAGCTCTAATGACACCCCCGCAAGGGCAGTTCCAACACTTCCAGACGGACCGGTATGTTCAATGAAAATACTGGTCCAGACGGAGCGGTATGTTCAATGAAAATACTGGTGGCACCGACGGGAATCGAACTGGCGACAGGGCCCAGATGGTAGAACTTGACCACTGGGCTATCACGGTGTCCAAATAATAATAATAATAATAATAATAATAATAATAATAATAATAATAATAATAATAGACTTATCAGTCAATTGGCCTTTGATCCTGTCGGACATGTGCCTCCATTGGTAGCACGGGACCGTTCGGTGACGCGGCTCCGCTCCAAAGACTCGACTGGCAGTGCAATGTGCAAATGAGCGTGCTGTGCATGTGCAAGTGGGTGCAAGGAGTGAGAGGAGTTATCTGCCGAGAAGAAGTCCGCGACGCTGCGCTGACCTCCACCTACAACAGATCTAGCCAGACATTCTATCTGACTAGGCCTTCCCCTCCTTCTACCCACCTCCTGAACGACCGTGAGGTCGATCACCTCCTCCTCCTCCTCCGCCCCCTCTGCCTCCCTGGTCTGCGCCTCCAACTCCTCCCACTCCTTCCAGATGGTGGCAACAAACCTTCCTAACTCCTCCTCCACCTCTTCTGGGACAGGGATAAACAAAACGCCGAGCATCGCCGCCATCTTTTCATCCTCCCCCTTCAGCCATTCCTCTTTGAAGAGCCTCATCTCCTCCTCTGCCTCCCGCAGTTCCCTGTGATAAAGCCCTCCTCGATTCAGCATGAGGGGCTGCCGGGCTTGCGCCTCATCGATAAACTTAAACAGTGCCTCACGAGAGCTCGCAAACGTTGGGCAATGCAGCAGGAAGTGACGTAACGACTCGTTAACCTCAGTGCCACACAAGGCGAAACAGCTTGAGCAGTCCGGCGAGCATGAGCCAAATTTGGATCGGTAGAGGCGAAGGCGATTGTTGCAGCTCAACAATCGCCTTCTGATAAGGTTGTGACTTCCCCCCTCCAGCGCCCGCCAACGTGGGAAAGCAGAGCGGGAAGACATCTGGCTAAGCAGCACCCTAAGCCCATCAGAGGGCTTAGCCTGCCGCTCCCAGCCAGCTACTTCCTGCCGGACAGACCATTGCTTTACCACCTCGTTCCAGTTCGCCAGAGCGGCCCGCCAGTCCTTATCATCTACCGTGCCATCTTCGTTCACGACCCGCTTGAGCGCATCCAAGCCCTCCCGCAGCCTGTGATCTGCTAAGATCAAATTTTCCGTATCTTCCTTCCATTTGCACCGACCCGTGTTGTAAAGCCTGCGTGTTAGCGCTGTGTTGCCCAGTAACTCGATGCGCCCTAGGAACCGAAGCCGGGCCGCCTTGGCAAGGATGCTAAAACTCGGCGTGCGGCCTAAACCCCTGGTGATGCAGCCGCTTGTGCGCGTACCAACACCCAAGATGACCCGCAGGGGCGCTACCAACGCGCCCTCCAGCTTACTCAGCTTGTTGGCGCCCGGCAGATCCCAAAAAGCCGATGCGTAAAGCAACTTTGCGCCAACCATTTGCTGCCAATTCATCAGCCGAAGACGCGCTGGAACTTCATGGGCAATCCAGAGGGGGTAGCAGGCAGCCGTTCCCGCTACAGTGATTTCCGCCGCCCGCTTCGCTTGCGGTTTATCGGAGAGGGTGTCCGTGAGCAGAACTCCCAGGTATTTGTAGTGGTCGGTGACGTTGAGAACCTTGCCCCGGAACCTCACGCATGGGGGCGACTTTTTTGACTTGGCGTGCCCGTATATCGGCATGACTTCCGTCTTGCCCGGTTTCAGGTTGATTTCAAGCCGATAGTCCTCCACGAATGTCGCCACGACATTTACAATCTGTTGAAGCTCCGTGACACTATGCGCAATTACCGCAACGTCGTCGGCGTAAAGCAGGGTCCGTATGTCTTCGATGCGGTTGAGGTCCTCGATCTCCAACTCTTTCGCGATTCGGACCGTTAGCTCATCCATGAAGACGTTGAACAGCGACGGTGACAACGGCGACCCTTGCTGAACTCCCATCTCTTCCAGCACTTCACCAGTGAGTTCGCCATCGACTAGCACTCGCGATGACGTTCTTCGGTAAAAACGCCGCAGAATGCGATAGAACTTGCCCTGTACCCCCATCTGGGTTAGCCTCTGAAACAACCCGGCCCGCCAAACCGTAGGGAATGCCTTTCTCAGATCCACGAACAAAACGAAAGAACGGAGGCCAGCTTGTTGTCTAAGGCGCAGACGCTCCTTAAGGACAAAAATCTGGTCCCCCGTACTACGTTTTGGCCGGAACCCACCCTGCTCTGGGCGAAGCCTGCCCGGCTGATCGATGAAAGCCGTAAGCCTCGCCGCCATAAGGGACAGATACATCTTACCCAGACAGCTCAGAATCGCGATGTCTCTCCAATTTTCCGGATCGGTTGGGTCGCCTCCTTTTGGGATGTTGACGATAATCGCTTTGCCCCAGTCGCTGGGGGTGTATTCGCACGATTTCAACCAGTTGAAGAAGCGCACCAGAAAGCTCACAATCCGCGTGCCTCCGTACTTGAGCATCTCGTTCTTGATCTTATCCGGTGAGCACGCTTTGTGATTCTGGAGATTTTCCTGGCAGAGCTCCACTTCCTTCTCGGTGTAATCATAGTTCAGCGGGCCCGTCTCAGTCCGGATCTCCTCGGCTTGCGCCATGGCCTCGAATTGGTCGCGCAGGTTGTCGTTATACTGGAAGGTTTCGCGGGCCTTCCGCTCGGGCTCAATCCGCGCTGCTTCCTCATCAGAACCGACTTCCTCTACACATGCATCCTCCAAAAACTGGTTTTCTTTGGGGACCACCATACGTCGGCGGTATTCTTCCCATTCTTGTAGTTTTTCCCGGAGTGTGCATGCCAGAGTGCCATCGGGCTTCCGAACAGGAGCAGAAGCGTTCGACCGCCGAACCCCGCCCAAACGCTTTGACAGCTTCCAGTACGTGGCCATGGTAGCGCTCCTGAAGTTGGCAGCGGTGTCATTCTGGACCCGCTTCCACGCTTGCTCCTTCTTCTCCTTGCATAACCTTCTGACCGCCTTCCTCGCTTCTTTATATCTTTGCCAGGCCTCTCGGTTGGCCTCATTCCTTCGCCAGAGGCCGTATGCCTCTCTCCGTCGCGCAATCGCTTCCCTAAGACTCTCATCAAACCATGCATTAGTAAACCCTGGCCTAATCACCCGAACTCCCAAGACCTTCACGGCTGCGCCCGTGAAAGCTCGGACCACTAAGCTAGCGACCCTATCTACCTCCTGCTGAAGCTCATCCGGGTCCTCCACTGCTGATAGATCTGGGAGGCCATCTGGCAACAGCCCCGAGAAACCAGCTGCAAAGGTCTCGTCGTACTTCAACCTAAGCTTAGACAGCTCACTCTCCTTACCCTCAACTACCCTGCCTATCAAGCGCTCTGCCTTGAATGCTTTGTACCTCTTTACCTGCTTTTTGGGGGGTGGCTGTCCCCCCAGACCAGTTCCGCCCACACAGCTTTGTGGTCGGTATCAAGGTCTACCTCGTCGACGCCGAAGCTTGCCTCCTCCGCCAGCTCGGAAGAGACGCAGATGTAATCCAGTAGATGCCTTCGTCCACCTACATTTTCCTGCCTAGACCACCAATATTTGTCCCCCGTGGTTGCGAAAACCCACTGAGATTGCGCAACCCCGTGGCAACAAGCATCGCAGCCAGCAACTCATCGCAGCCAGCAACTCACCATTCTCACTCCTAACCCCTCTACCCCTCCCATCTATCTCGCCAAAGAGGCCCACCACTCCCTCCTCCCGCGCTATTCTGGCGGGCCCCAGCTTAGCATTAGCATCACCAACCGTAACCACATGACCTTTGGTGGCGAAGTAGGAGACGGCCGCCTGCCACGCCTCATAGGCTGCAATAGATTCCTCTCGTTGATTTTCTTGGGGGAAGTAGCCGTTGCCGACGAACACATCCGACGCCGTCGCGCTCCCAGACGACAGCCTCACCCACAATTGCTGTGGGTGTGGAACAGGCGCCTGTACAATGGTAGCGCACGGTGCCAGATAGTTGGCCACCAACGTCAAGACTCCCCCCAAGAGACGCGAGCCCGCACCAGTTGCAGCCGCTTTGCCGAGGACTGCGAAGCCGTCGACTTGGAGCTTCTCCACCTTCTGCGACGATAGGTTGTGCTCCTGGACTCCGACGATCACCCAGCCTCGCTCCTTGTAGTGCTCCGGCCATTCCCCAAAGCCTGGGCTATCCGCACCCACTTTGCCTTGCCAATTATGTGAGGCCACCCTCAGTGGGAAGCCTTTCACAAATTGGGAAGAACGAAGCTGATGCCGATGCCTGCGCTTCGGTTGAGCCCGCCTGGAGCCCTCCGCCACCCTCCACGGCCCATCCTGCACCCTCCGCCCCAGCTCCTGCATCCCGCCCCACTCCGCCAAGGGAGATTCACCGCTTGAGGCTTCGCCCTGGGGCTCGTCGACTTCCACGTCGAGCACCCAGTAGCCAAATCCCTGCTTGCGAAGCTCCCTCTGCATCTCTACATACTGGGCACCCCCCCGTGCAGCCCGCTGCTTCTCTCTTTCCCGGAAAGTCCTACCCGTCGCAACGTGAACCTTTCCCGTGAAGAACTTACGCTCCCGCAGCAGCCGCACCATCTTCTCCGCCTCCTCACAAGACGCACATTTAATCCGCAAATGTCGCCCACTACCTCTGCCCGCGAATTCCACCTCGACTTCCCCGAGACCGAGAATTCGGAGCTCTCGCGCCATGACCACTGTCTGAGAGACATGCGATAGCCCCCATACTATGCAACATCTCTTATCCAGCTCATTTCGTACCTTCCTCCGCCACCTCCTCGGTGGCGGTACCGCTTGCCACACGCCGTGACCAGACCTTTCCGGACGTGACTTCTCTTCCGAGGTTGGGGAGGGTGATCGAGATGCAGCAGGATTGCTGGCTCTACGTGGTTCAGGTTGCCCGTCAGGTACGCGAGCACTCGACCACCCCACCCCGGCCGAGTAGCCATCGCCACCCGCAGGCGCACTCCCACGGGGAACGTCTAAACCTGATGGATTACCGCCTTGACCCATAGGGCCAGCACTAGCGGCCGCGCTCTTCGCATAAGAACCTGACATAAGTGGTATGGGACCCCGGTGCCGCATTGATCGAGTTGTAAACTCGATAAATGAGGACCCAGGTGGGGTTATTTAAAGCTCAACCCTTAAAAAGCATACGTGTACGTATGTATAGGAATACACACAAACACTCACCTGCATCCGTAACCAGGCACGAGGCAGACCCGCTGTGCATCATCGAGGTAGGTGTCGTGGCAAACCACCCTGCGTCCGATAAACGCTGCAAGTGAGTCATCTACCGAGAGCACAGAGTGACAGGCCCGTGCACGTGTACCCACCACCCCATAACCCTCCGCCAGAGCAACCCCATGGCATCCGCAGGATGAGCACGAAGAGTGCTGAGAGAGAGGGTGAGCCAGGAGCCCCGCTCCGGTCCGTCGTTACTTTGGTCATTTAGTCGTTTCAAGGCTTGTGGTAAGGTGTAGGGCCTCTCGCCTTCGTACAAACTCCGACCGACAGTAGTTTGGTTGACCATCCTTCGCGGTGACCCTCTGAACACAACCCCCTCCGCCAGTGCCCACCCCTTGTGATTCCAGAGGCCACCCCGAGCCAAGAGCCATGAGTATGATGAGCAACTCACATGAGTTACTCTCAGTAATTGGGACCCGTCTCATAAATCAATGGAACGCTTATCGTGCGCCCCTCATAGGCTCAGCCCGCCCATGTGAAAGCTAGGCCTCGCCCAAAGCAAAGCAAAGCAAAGCAACAACAACAACAAAAAAAAAAAAAAAAAAAAAAAAAAAAAAAAAAAAAAAGAAAGAAAAAAAAAAAAAAAAAAAAAAAAGAGAGAGAGAGAGAGAGAGAGAGAGAGGGAGGGAGCGAGAGCGAGGCCGCCGTGGCTCGCCCGCAATCCAGCTGGGTGCACCTCGTCACAACCACTCATCGGCGTGAGCTCATAGCTGTGTGCGACATAGGTACAAGAGCAAGAGGAGAAACAGTGTGCCAGCGTGGATGTGTGGGTGAGGCAGTGCGGTGAGGCAAAGCAGCGATGCCAGTCGAATCCCTGGAGACGGAACCTAGCATCAAAAACATCGTATAAGTCTACCCCAGGCCTCCATCCACCGAGTGGTGAGCTCGATAAAAGAAGACCCGAGTGGGGTTATTTAAAGCTCAACCCTTAAAAAAGCATAAACATGCACGCCGCCAGGAACCCAACAACAATAACATAGCAGCCAGGAACCCAACAACAATAACATAGCAGCCAGGAACCCAACAACAATAACATAGCAGCCAGGAACCCAACAACAATAACATAGCAGCCAGGAACCCAACAACAATAACATAGCAGCCAGGAACCCAACAACAATAACATAGCTTCCGTAACCAGCCTTCAGGAACCCGCCTCAGTTACCCGCCCCCGTAACCAGGCCAGAGACGTGACGTACTATGCATCATTGAGGTGTCGTGGCAAGCCACCCTGCGTCCGATAGAAGCTACAAAAGAGTCATCTACCGAGAACACTAAGTGACAGGCCCGGTCACATGCACCCAACACGTCCCGACCCTCCGCCAGAGCATCCCCATGGCATCCGCAAAGTGAGCACGAGGGGTTCTGGGAGAGAGGGTGAGTCAGGAGCCCCGCGTCCAGGCAGTCGCTACTGTGGCAGTTGAGTGATTTCAAGGCTTGTGGAAATGTGTGGAGCCTGTCGCCTTCATTCCCACTCATACCGACAGTAGTTTAGTTAACCAACCTGTCCAGTGACCCACTGAGCCCAACCCCCTCCCTCAGATAACCCCCACCCCCCGCACCCCGAGTGATACCAGAGGCCACCCCGAGCCAAGAGCCGTGAGCGTGGTGAGAGAGCTTCTCTCAGTAAAAGTTTCCGTCTCATGAATCAGTGGAGCACTGATTATGTACCCCTCATAACAAGCTGCCAACGGCCCCAACCCCGCCGTGTGGCGGTGACACCCAACCATGTATTGGTGCCCCCCATAATAATAATAATAGTAATAATAATAGTGCCTCTCTGTCAATGGCTGATGCATTTCTGCACATGCGCCTCCATCGTCTCACCCGTGAGGGGAGTACGAAGAATTGACGATAAGCTCTAATGACACCCCCGCAAGGGCAGTTCCAACACTTCCAGACGGGCCGGTTTGTTCAATGAAAATACTGGTCCAGAAATAGACCGGTATGTTCAATGAAAATACTGGTGGCACCGACGGGAATCGAACTGGCGACAGGGCCCAGATGGTAGAACTTGACCACTGGGCTATCACGGTGTCCTTTATGAAAATACTGGTGGCACCGACGGGAATCGAACTGGCGACAGGGCCCAGATGGTAGAACTTGACCACTGGGCTATCACGGTGTCCAAAATAATAATAATAATAATCATCATAATCTACATATATATAGAGAGAGAGAGGTGGTTAAGATATGGATAAAAGATCGGGGATAGAGGGAACGATAGAGATCCCAACGACCACCAAGAAACATTAAACGTGAACAAACCGTTTAGGGTTTCTTTCATTGGGGTAATAAAGTCCTGTTATCTACAGCGCTAACAATTAGCTATGCTAGCTATTGCTATCCCACCAACCATTCTTCTTCTTCTTCTTCTTCTTCTCCTCCTCCTCCTCCTCCTTCTCCTCCTCCTCCTCTTCTTCTTCTTCTTCTTCTTCTTCTTCTGCTTCTTCTGCTTCTTCTGCTTCTTCTGCTTCTTCTGCTTCTTCTTCTTCTCCTCCTCCTCGTCCTCCTCGTCCTCCTCGTCCTCTCCTCCTCCTCCTCCTCCTCCTCCTTCTTCTTCTTTATTATTATTATTATTATGATTATTATTTACTATTATCATTATCATTATTATTATTATTATTATTATTATTATTATTATTATTATTATCATTAATATTACTATTACTATTGCTATTACTATTACTATTACTATTACTATTATTATTATTACTATTATTACTATTATTATTATCATTATTATTATCATTATTATTATCATTATTATTATTATTATTATTACTATTATTATTGTTATTATTATTAATGATTTTCATTACTATTACTATTACTATTACTATTACTATTACTATTACTATTACTATTACTATTATTATTATTATTATTATTATTATTATCATTATTATCATTATTATTATTATCATTCTTATTATTATTATTATTATTTTGGACACCGCGATAGCCCAGTGGTCAAGTTCTACCATCTGGGCCCTGTCGCCAGTTCGATTCCCGTCGGTGCCACCAGTATTTTCATTGAACATACCGGTCCGTCTGGACCAGTATTTTCATTGAACATACCGGTCCGTCTGGAAGTGTTGGAACTGCCCTTGCGGGGGTGTCATTACAGCCTATCGTCAATTCTTCGTACTCCCCTCACGGGTGAGACGATGGAGGCGCATGTGCAGAAATGCATCAGCCATTGACAGAGAAGCACTATTATTATTATTATTATTATTCTGGAGGGGTGCACAAGATGGCACTCCATGGGAAGAGGAGGTGGTTGGGCCTCTCCCCACGAAGGTGACCGCTTGGGGAGGGCGGTCACCGGGATATGCGCAACTCTCAACTGGGCATTTACTCGGTAGGGGTTCGGCCAGGCAGGTTGTGGGGTTGTCTGTTGGATTGTTGGTTGGCTCGTTTTTCTTGGCTGTTGGTTTGGGTCTGGTTTCCTGGTTAGCCCATTTTCGCCGAATTTCCTGCCGAGTAAATGCCTGGGGGCTTCCAGTTCCGATTTGGTGATCTTGTTGAGGTGAGCATTCGGAGGAAACAGTACCGAGATGGGTTGAAGATAGGATTCACATTGAGCCTAGATGGGGCCGAGTTGACCTGTTCCAACTCGGCTCCATTTCGGCTTCATGTTAATCCTATCTTCATCCTATCTGGGTTTTGTCTCCTCCCTATCTTCGCTTCTTCGGGGTTGCCTAACTGGAATACATGATGACGCGCACGTTGGAGAGGGGCTTCAGTCGGTCCCAATGCCTTGCCAGTGCCTTGCTGCGTTGCCGTGCCTTGCCCCATGCATTCACAACCTCCACCGTTGCATTTCTAACTGAGCAGCTTCGGCTGGGATTACTATACTTGTCTGTAAGACCCTATAGGTACCGCTAGGTTCGCGCCTTCTATACCCACGTGGGGGAAGGAGTTTCAGCGGCACGCCGTCCGATCTGGCTCCACTCGGGGACACCCGTACCTCATGATGTGTATTGTTAGGAGCAGCTGAAAGTCCATAAGGCATGAGAGTAGAGGCGTTGGCGATGCGATGGAGAGTGTGTGTAGTGCGTGAGGCAGGTTCTGGCGACGCTGGGGGTGCTGGCGGGCGCCGAAGGGCACGAAGCGACGCGGCAGCGTCCAGTGACACCGGCGGAAATGCGTGTAGTGTGTGTTGCAGATACCGCCGATGCTATTTGTATGGGCGGGCGCTTTCCTCGGCGTAAAGAGGCGCGGCGGTGATGGCCAGCGACATTGGCCGTCTACTACTCTCAATGGATTACAAATACGCAAAGCACGGAGCTACCACTGTGGCCCTTATGGGACAAGGTAGAATCGCCGAAGACCTGGACAATCCCCGTGGGAATGCCTCTTCGACGGGCTCTGGCCCGATGTCCCAGGATGGGAGGATGAGGGCTCGCGTATATGACGGAATTCCTGAACCACGTGGAGAGGCTATCTTAGCTGCGCCTCATCCTTCCTCCCCAAACCTGGCACACGGGTCGGCGCTTCAACATAAGGCGAGCGGCGCTATATGGCAGATGGCACCGCCGCCTCGACGGTACCGGCGGGTAGATCGGGCGTAATCTGATTGTCTGGGGGCTCTCAGAACGCGCCAATCTACAGGAGATCGCCTCCAAAATGAGCGGTCTTGGTCTGGTAGTCCCGGTAATGGAGTGGCAAGGCCAGCGAATGTCTCGTCACCTGGAGCTGGTCTACGAGGACGATGACAGCAGGCAGACGGCGTTGCAGCAATTCAAACATCTCAAATTCTTCGGCAGAGGGGTCAATGTGGCCCTTGGGCGCAGGTTCAGGGACAGGGAACGTGTCCGAAGGCTTATTCGCATCCATCTGCGTGGGGAAGCGGCGGTCCGGAAGGAGGAAGCTGCGACGGGATATCGCGTCTTGCCTCTGCATGAAGAATGTGTCGATGATGTGCAGGTGGTGTCTTCGGATTGGCTGCCGATGCACCTAAGTGTTTGTCTGAGTGTGCTGATGTGTATGTGGTGCCCCTGCATTCGGCGGCCAGTGCAGTGGGAGACCAACCTGCGCAAGCACCTGCAGAGGGGGGCAGCACGAGGGCGGAAGCCAAGCGCGGCCGTCGGGTCCGGAAACGAGCCAAGAAGCACCGCTCCAAGCAGTTCGATACCGGCTTCAAGCTACTCGTCGCGAGTCACAACTGGCAGGGTAAAACGGGATACGACAACGTAGGCACGGCGGAATGGGCATCATTCTACAAGCACGAGGGCTGGCTAGTCATCGGGGCTCAGGAGCACCGCATGGGCAAGAAGCAACTTTCCAAATGCAGCCTGGATGGATTCCGGATTTTTGGAAAACCTGCGGAGGTCAGCGAGAAAAATCGCTGCAAGGGTGGGGTTCTATTCGCGGTGGCTAACTTCCTTGGTCCGTATTGCAACCTGTGTCAGCCCCCGTCGACCACCGGCAGCAAGTGTGGCTGCGTATCGCCTCGGGTGTTACCGGCGCTCAGGATATCTATGTGGGCAACGGCTACTTCCCCAGGAAACGCAGGTAGAAGAGTCGTCAGAGGCGTATGCGGCCTGGCAGGCAGCTATAGCTTTTTTTGGAGCCAAAGGTCTTGTGGTCACGGTGGCGGATGCCAACGCGAAGCTCGGGCCGGCATGCAGCCGAAAAGAGGAGGGCATCGTCGGTCAGCACGGGGAGGTCGATGATAAGGGAGCACCGGTACGTTCGGAGAACGGCAAGAGACTCGCGGCTGTCCTCGTCGCTACGGGCCTGCGAAATCTGAGCGGCTTCTCGTGCCCAGTGGAAGGGTCCTACTGGTGGTCCCGGCGTGAGCAGCGCGGCATGGGCACAGGCAAGCACCTCCTCGATTACATCTGCGCGTCTCCTGGCTTGGCATCTGGAGCAAAGTTCGGAGTATGCGAAGATGATCTTGATACGGACCACAAGGCAGTATGGGCCGAACTGACGTGGAGCGGCCAGCGCCGACCAAGCGGGCTGCGAAACCTTACAGGTCCTTTCGTGTTGATAAGCTTATTGGTGCTGGTGTCTCGGGTAATGATCACGCTGCGAAGCAAGCGCTGGATTATCTACGCGACAAGTTCGATGACGTATTCCAGCATTGCCTACAGAAGCTTGGAGTGCATCAGCTGCCTGAGCTTGACCTATCGGGTGGTGCCGACAGCCAACGGGTGGTAGATGACGTCACCGAGCGAGTGGCGCAGTCCTTCCGAATGGCGGCGCACCGGGTCCTTGGCTCCAGATGTATACGACCCCGTTTCACCAACAATTGGTTCGACGGGGAGCTAAAGGAGCTCATTCAGCAGCGCCGGGAGGCCTACGCAGCATACAGGAGGGATGAATCGAATGCGGAAGCCCGTCTGAATTGGCTACGGCTCCGCAAGCAAATTCGGAAGGCAACTCGGGCCAAGAAGTCCGCCTCCTTCAAGCAAGTGCAGGAAGAAGCGGTCAAATGTCAACGCGAGCAATCCTCAAAGCGGCTTGGTGGGGCACGCAGAACGAAGGTCTGCGCGCCGTTGCAAAGGGAGGATGGCTCACTGGCGTGTACGCTGCCGGAAAAGGTCGCTCGGGGGAGGAATTTCGGAAAAATTCGGTGAAGCCACGGGAAAATCCGGCAAGTGCGACTGTTGTGGTGGAGTGCTGTGCAGAAGCAGGCTCGCTGGAGTGGGAGGAAGCCGAAGCTAAGCGGCAGTTCCACTGGAACGATCGCTTCAGAGATGAGGTGGCCCGGGCTATGAAGGAGCACGAAGTAGGTGACGACACTTGCGAAGAGCTGGACAAGCCGTTCACGCAAGAGGAGGTCCTTGCTAGGCAACGTGCCCTGAATAACCACAAAGCTTGTGGCGAGGACAAAGTGAAGAACGAGATGCTCAAGTATGGCGGCGCCTACATCAATGGCTACTTAACGCAGTACTTCAACTGGATTCGAGAAGCCGAGAGGACTCCAAAAGCTTGGGGCAAGGGAATCATCGTCAATATCCCCAAGGGTGGGGATCCTACGGATCCTGACAACTGGAGGGATATCTCGATTATTAGTTGCCTTGGTAAGCTGTATCTGTCCTTATTAGCTACTCGTCTAACGCTCTTCGTGGATGGCCCGGATAAGCTACGTCCAGAGCAGGGAGGCTTCCGCCCGGGGCGTCGCACTACGGATCAGGTCTTTTCCCTTTGGCAGAGGTTGAAGGGGCGTCAGCAGCAGAAGCGGGAGTCGTATGTCCTGTTCGTCGATCTACGCAAGGCTTTCCCGTCTGTTTGGAGAGATGGCCTATTTGAGAGGCTCTGGAAGCTGGGTGTAAGGGGCAAGTTCTGGCGCACGCTACGCAGGTGCTACGAGCAGACTTCGTCGCAAGTGCTAGTTGATGGAGCACTCACCCCCGAAGTACTGGAGGGTGTAGGCGTCCAACAGGGGTCCCCTCTCTCTCCCACACTCTTCAACGTCTTTATGGATGAGCTGTGTGATCGGCTGGCGAGTGCCCTCAAGATCACGGATGTGAAGCGGCTGAACGACATCAAGGCACTTCTATACGCGGACGACGTGCCCCTCATCGCTCACAGTCGCACCGAGCTCCAGAAGATGGTCAATGTTGTGGCCAAGTTCGCGGAAGATTACCGGCTGGAAGTCAACTTGAAGCCCGGCAAGACGGAAATCATGCCCATTTACACGTCGAGCAAGGCGAAACGACCAAGTATCAGGGAGCGAGGTGAGCCCGTGGTGTGGTTTCGCGGCCAGAAGCTTTGTGTCACCAGTCAGTACAAGTACCTGGGAGTGGTTATCACCGACGACCTGAAGTGGAAGGAGCAGGCCCTGCGGGCTACGCGTGTCACTGAAGTCGCCACCGCAGGTTGGTACTCTTTGTGGTGTGCAGATGAGATACAAGCTAGGTATCGTCTCATGTGCTGGAATCAACTTGTGGGGGCCAAGCTGAAGTACGCCTTCGATGTCTGGCGTGCCCCCGTATCGCAGCTCACCAAGCTGGAGGCAGCAATGCTGCGCCCCATGAGGATGATTCTCGGCGTCAGCCCTAAGACAAGCAAGTGGATTACACTCTTTCTGGCGCGCTCTTTGAGTGCGGAGCGTTTGCGGCGGGAGGCGCAACTGAAGTTCTATGGACGGCTGCGTGTTCTCCCGGAGGAGCGATTTCCTGTCATCGCATCTCAAGTCAAATCCGACTGGACTGCGGAGGCCGAAGGCGCTATCAGGGACTCAATGGATCTACAACAAGGGCTTCAGGAGCTCCTAAATAGCTCAGAGAAGGACCTCGAGGGTTGGAGTTCGACTGTGGACAAGTGGGCCCTTCAGCAGGACGTCAAGATGGTGCAGCAACTGATGTGGGACAAGCGAGAGGCAGGCAGCGATCTTACTGATGGCCTGCGAGTCATCCTAAGACAAGTCTTTGGAACTAAGGAGTTCCCAAGATGGGTAGCCCTTGATGATGCGCATTATAATCTGCTTCGGAGAAGGTTGCTCAGCTGCAACAACCGCCTTCGGTTGTACCGCAGCAAGTTGGTCAGTGGCATGTCCCCTCGCTGCTTCTGTTGTCATGATGATGTCAATGAGTCCCTTGCGCACTTCTTATGGGATTGCCCCATGCATGAGGCGAGACGTAAGCAGCTGTTGCTGAGTATGCAGAGGCTCGGTGGCATGGCTGTGGGGGGTGCTGAGGGGGATGGAGGGAGTGAGGAGGGTGGTGAGGTCGTAGGCGGTGAGGTTGTGGTGGAGGATGTGTTGCTTGGGCGGGAGCGGGAGGGCTCTGTGCGGCAGGGTTGAGATGATATGTCGCCTGTGGATCAATCACGATTGTTTTGTAAGCTTTTTCAGGGGAAGTCGCGCTTCCGCAGTAACTTTAGGCTTGCTGCGTTGTTAGGGGTTACAGCGTTGCGTCCCCCTCCAAAGTTGGATGTGTTGTTTGGATCATATGTGTCTGAGTGTTGGTCTGCTAGGGAGGGTAAAAGGGAGGAGCTTGGGGTGGAGGATGGGGGCGAGGAGGTGATTGACCTCACTGAGGTTCCATCAGCTTCTGTCCCACCCTCTCCCCCAAGTGACGTTGATGTTGCGCGGCGCGGCCGTCCGCGCAGTGTGGACGTCCTGGCTAGAGAGAGGGGTTCGGGAGCGCAGCGTAGTGTCTCCGAGTTCTTCTCTTCAGCTAACACCCTCGCATCTAGCTCTTCATGCACTTCACAGCCCCCATCTGCCCCTGCTGTTGCTGCTATGTCTGTTTGGTGTTCTGACAATGCGTTGGGATCGGCTGACCCCGGTGACCCAATGGAGGCACATGTCCAGGATCTGGATCTGATGCTATAGTCTGAGGAAGCCTATTATTATTATTATTATTATTATTATTATTATTATTATTCAGCCCAATGGCCTCAAGGCGTTAAACTGTGACGCCAACTCATAACCCTTTGGTGGTAGATGCTGGGGAGGAGGGTCGTTGCGCGCGTAAAAGATCTTAAACTCCGCATATGCTGGTTGATAGCCCAGGACCCAGCAGACACCAGATTGTTATGGGTGGGGTTTCGAGGCAGCTCTAGCAACCGCGCTTGGTGTATGCACTTGCACATTCGGTGACGTCTTGCAAGAGGTTGCTGGGACTGCGGAATAACCTCGGCTTAGTGCAGTCTTGCCCTCAGGAGCTCCATCGGTGGCCCCGATCATCAGGCGAGAGACTGACACGGGGGGGTGGAGGACCTCGAACAAGGGTATTGGAGGCTTATGTCCGTTGAGGATATGCCATTAGCTGCATCAGTACGCCTCAGATATAGTAAATCTGCCTTGGAGTGTTGACTGTGACATATTTGAGGGAAATCCCGATGAAAAAACCTAGTCACACTTGCTAAACAGAGTTCCAGCCCCATGGCCTCAAGGCGTTAAACTGTGACGCCAACTCATAACCCTTTGGTGGTAGATGCTGGGGAGGAGGGTCGTTGCGCGCGTAAAAGATCTTAAACTCCGCATATGCTGGTTGATAGCCCAGGACCCAGCAGACACCAGATTGTTATGGGTGGGGTTTCGAGGCAGCTCTAGCAACCGCGCTTGGTGTATGCACTTGCACATTCGGTGACGTCTTGCAAGAGGTTGCTGGGACTGCGGAATAACCTCGGCTTAGTGCAGTCTTGCCCTCAGGAGCTCCATCGGTGGCCCCGATCATCAGGCGAGAGACTGACACGGGGGGGTGGAGGACCTCGAACAAGGGTATTGGAGGCTTATGTCCGTTGAGGATATGCCATTAGCTGCATCAGTACGCCTCAGATATAGTAAATAGTATTATTATTATTATTATTATTATTATTATTATTATTATTATTATTGGACACCGTGATAGCCCAGTGGTCAAGTTCTACCATCTGGGCCCTGTCGCCAGTTCGATTCCCGTCGGTGCCACCAGTATTTTCATTGAACATACCGGTCCGTCTGGAAGTGTTGGAACTGCCCTTGCGGGGGTGTCATTAGAGCCTATCGTCAATTCTTCGTACTCCCCTCACGGGTGAGACGATGGAGGCGCATGTGCAGATTTGCATCAGCCATTGACAGAGAAGCACTATTATTATTATTATTATTATTATTATTATTATTATTAAGTATTGGACACCGTGATAGCCCAGTGGTCAAGTTCTACCATCTGGGCCCTGTCGCCAGTTTGATTCCCGTCGGTGCCACCAGTATTTTCATTGAACATACCGGTCCGTCTGGAAGTGTTGGAACTACCCTTGCGGGGGTCTCATTAGAGCCTATCGTCAATTCTTCGTACTCCCCTCACGGGTGAGACGATGGAGGCGCATGTGCAGATTTGCATCAGCTATTGACAGAGAAGCACTATTATTAAGCATTATCATTATTATCATTATTATTATTATTATTATTATTATTATTATTATTATTATTATTATTATTATTTTGGACACCGTGGTAGCCCAGTGGTCAAGTTCTACCATCTGGGCCCTGTCGCCAGTTCGATTCCCGTCGGTGCCACCAGTATTTTCATTGAACATACCGATCCGTCTGGACCAGTATTTTCATTGAACATACCGGCCCGTCTGGAAGTGTTGGAACTGCCCTTGCTGGGGTGTCATTAGAGCTTATCGTCAATTCTTCGTACTCCCCTCACGGGTGAGACGATGGAGGCGCATGTGCAGAAATGCATCAGCCATTGACAGAGAGGCACTATTATTATTATTATTATTATTATTGTTGTTGTTGTCGTTGTTGTTGTTATTATTATTGTTGTGGCACCGCGATAGCCCAGTGGTCAAGGTCAATACCATCTGGGACCTGTCGCCAGTTCGATTCCAGTCGGTGCCAGTATCTTCAAACTATGTTTTCTTTGAAAAGTGTTGGTCTGTCTGGAAGGCTTGGAGCTGCCCTGAGGGGGTGTCAATGGAGCTACCAGTCAAATCTTCGTACTTCCCTCGCGGGTGAGACGATGGAGGCACATCTGCAGATTTGCATCCGCCATTGACAGAGAAGCATTATTATTACTATTACTATTACTATTACTATTACTATTACTATTACTATTACTATTATTATTATTATTGAACATACCGGTCCGTCTGGAAGTGTTGGAACTGCCCTTGCGGGGGTGTCATTAGAGCCTATCGTCAATTCTTCGTACTCCCCTCACGGGTGAGACGATGGGGGCGCATGTGCAGAAATGCATCAGCCATTGACAGAGAAGCACTATTATTATTATTATTATTATTATTATTATTATTCAGCCCAATGGCCTCAAGGCGTTAAACTGTGACGCCAACTCATAACCCTTTGGTGGTAGATGCTGGGGAGGAGGGTCGTTGCGCGCGTAAAAGATCTTAAACTCCGCATATGCTGGTTGATAGCCCAGGACCCAGCAGACACCAGATGGTTATGGGTGGGGTTTCGAGGCAGCTCTAGCAACCGCGCTTGGTGTATGCACTTGCACATTAGGTGACGTCTTGCAAGAGGTTGCTGGGACTGCGGAATAACCTCGGCTTAGTGCAGTCTTGCCCTCAGGAGCTCCATCGGTGGCCCCGATCATCAGGCGAGAGACTGACACGGGGGGGTGGAGGACCTCGAACAAGGGTATTGGAGGCTTATGTCCGTTGAGGATATGCCATTAGCTGCATCAGTACGCCTCAGATATAGTAAATCTGCCTTGGAGTGTTGACTGTGACATATTTGAGGGAAATCCCGATGAAAAAACCTAGTCACACTTGCTAAACAGAGTTCCAGCCCCATGGCCTCAAGGCGTTAAACTGTGACGCCAACTCATAACCCTTTGGTGGTAGATGCTGGGGAGGAGGGTCGTTGCGCGCGTAAAAGATCTTAAACTCCGCATATGCTGGTTGATAGCCCAGGACCCAGCAGACACCAGATTGTTATGGGTGGGGTTTCGAGGCAGCTCTAGCAACCGCGCTTGGTGTATGCACTTGCACATTCGGTGACGTCTTGCAAGAGGTTGCTGGGACTGCGGAATAACCTCGGCTTAGTGCAGTCTTGCCCTCAGGAGCTCCATCGGTGGCCCCGATCATCAGGCGAGAGACTGACACGGGGGGGTGGAGGACCTCGAACAAGGGTATTGGAGGCTTATGTCCGTTGAGGATATGCCATTAGCTGCATCAGTACGCCTCAGATATAGTATTATTATTATTATTAGGGAGTACATAGGCCATTGGTCCTTTTCAATGGGCTGATTGGTATAAAGCTCCTAGAGTAATGTTCTATGCCGTCACTTCCTTTATTCCACCGATTGGTGTGGAGACTTTCCTTATGGAATGGGGGACTGGATGCACATGGCCTTTTGGCTCAGCAATTGGCAGGAGATACATAATTATTACTATTATTATTATTATTATCATCATCATCATCATCTCATCATCATCATTATTATCATTATTATCATTATTATTATTATTATTGGAACTGCCCTTGCGGGGGTGTCATTAGAGCCTATCGTCAATTCTTCGTACTCCCCTCACGGGTGAGACGATGGAGGCGCATGTGCAGAAATGCATCAGCCATTGACAGAGAAGCACTATTATTATTATTATTATTATTATTATTATTGTTATTACTATTATTACTTTGGGGAAAACCAATACATGGTTGGGTGCCACCGCCACACGGCGGGGTCGGGGCCGTTGGCAGCTTGTTGTGAGGGGAACATAATCAGTGCCCCACTGATTTATGAGACGGGACCTAATTCAGAGAGAAACTCTCCCACCACGCTCATGGCTCTTGTCTCGGGGTGGCCTCTGGAATCACACGGGGTAGGCACAGGGTAGGGGGTTGTCAGAGGGAGGGGGTCGTGTTCAGCGGGTCACTGGGAAGGTTGGTCAACCAAACTACTGTCGGCCTGAGCGGGTACGAAGGCGAGAGGTCCTACACCTTACCACAAGCCTTGAAACACCTCAACGGCCACAGTAACGACTGACTGGATGCGGGGCCCCTGACTCACCCTCTCTCCCAGCACCCCTCGTGCTCACTTTGCGGGTGCCATATGGGGTTGCCCCGGCGGAGGGTCATGGTGTGTTGGGTACGTGTGCCCGGGCCTGTTACTCTGTGCTCTCGGTAGATGACTCGCTTGCAGCTTCTACCGGATGCAGGGTGGCTTGCCACGACACCTCAATGATGCATGTGCGTCACGTCTCATGCCTGGTTACGGGGGCCGGTAACTGAGGCGGGTGTCTAGGGGTGGGTTCCTTGCGGCGTACATGTTTATGCTTTTTAGGGGTTGAGCTTTAAATAACCCCACCTGGGTCTCCATTTATCGAGCTGACCACTCGGTCAATGGAGACTCGGGGTAGACTTATATGATGTTTTTGGTGGCTCTAGGTTCCTTCTTCAAAGATTCGACTGGCATCACCGCACTGCCTCACCCATACATCCACGCTGGCACACTGTTTGCTCTTGTACCTATATCGCACACAGCTATGAGCTCACGTCGATGAGTGGTTGTGATGAGATGCACCCAGCTGGATTACGGGCGAGCTACGGCTGCCCCCCCCTCCCCCCCTCTCTCTCTCTCTCTTTTTTTTTTTTTTTTTTTTTTTTTTTTTTTTTTTTTTTTTTTTTTTTTTTTTTTTTTTTTTTTTTTTTGCTTAGTTGATTGTTGTTGTTGTTCATTGTAATTGGCGAGGCCTAACCGTCACATGGGCAGGCCGAGCCTATGAGGGGTGCATGATAAGCGCCCCATAGATTTACGAGACGGGACCTAATACTGAGAGAACTCTCCCACCACGCTCATGGCTCTTGGCTCGGGGTGGCCTCTGGAATCACACGGGTTGGGCACGGGGTGGGGGGTTCTCTGAGGGAGGTGGTCGTGTTCAGCGGGTCGCTGGGAAGGTTGGTCAACCAAACTGCTGTCGGCCTGAGCGGGTATGAAGGCGAGAGGCCCTACATCTTACCACAAGCCTTGAAACAACTCAACGGCCACAGTAACGACTGACTGGACGCGGGGCCCCTGACTCAACCTCTCTCCCAGCACCCCTCGTGCTCACTTTGCGGATGCCATGGGGTTGCCCTGGCGGAGAGTCATGGTGTGTTGGGTACGTGTGCCCGGGCCTGTCACTCTGTGCTCTCGGTAGATGACTCGCTTACAGCTTCTACCGGACGCGGGGTGGCTTGCCACGACACCTCAATGATGCATGTGCGTCACGTCTCATGCCTGGTTACGGGGGCGGGTAACTGAGGCGGGTTCCTGGGGTTGGGTTCCGAGGCTATGTCTTTACGTGTGTATGTCTGTGTGTGAACATTATACACATTTGCTTTTTTAAGGGTTGAGCTTTAAATAACCCCACCTGAGTCTCCATTTATCGAGCTCACAACTCGATCAAGGCGGGCCCGGGGTCTTATATCACTCATGTCAGGTTCTAATGCGAAGAGCGCGGCCGCTAGTGCTGTCCCTATGGGTCAAGGTGGTAATCCTTCAGGTTTAGACGTTCCCCGTGCGAGCGCGCCTGCGGGTGGAGGTGGCGACTCGGCCGAGGTGGGGTGGTCGAGTGCTCGCGTTCCTGAAGGACAGCCTGAATCACTTAGAGCCAGGAATCCTGCTGCATCTCGATCACCCTCCCCAATCTCGGAAGAGAAGTCATATCCGGAAAGGTCTGAACACGGAGCGTGGCAAGCGATACCGCCACCTCCTAGGTGGCGGAGGAAGGTTCGAAATGAGCTTAGTAAAAGGTGTTGCATAGTATGGGGGCTATCGCAGGTCTCTCAGACGGTGGTCATGGCGCGAGAGCTCTGAATTCTCGGTCTCGGGCAAGTCGAGGTTGAATTCGCGGGTAGAGGTAGCGGGCGGCATTTGCGGTTGAAATGTGCGTCTGCGGAGAAGATGGTGCGGCAGTTGCGGGATCGTAACCTCTTTACGGGGAAAGTCCATGTAGCGATGGGTAGGACTTTCCGGGAGAGAGAGAAGCAGCGGGCCGCACGGAGGGGATGCTCAGTACATGGAGCTGCAGAGGGAGCTTCGCAAGCAGGGGTTTGGCTACTGGGTGCTCGATGTGGAAGTCGACGAGCGCCAGGGCGAAGCTCCAGGCGGTGAATCTTCCTCAGCATAGTTAGGGCGGAGGATGCAGGATGGGCCATGGCGAGTGTCGGAGGGCCCGAAGCGCAGGCATCGACACCAGCTTCGTTCTTTCCAATTTGTGAAGGGCTTCCCATTGAGGGTGGCCTCACATGATTGGCAAGGGAAAGTGGGTGTGGATAGCCCAGGCTTCGGGGAGTGGCTAGAGCATTACAAGATGCGAGGCTGGATGGTCGTCGGAGTCCAGAAGCACAACCTATCTTCGCAGAAGGTGAAGAAACTCCAAGTAGACGGCTTCGCAATCCTCGGCAAAGCGGCTGCAACCGGTGCGGGCTCGCGTCTCTTGGGGTGAGTCCTGACGGTGGCCAACTTCCTGACGCCGTGCGCTACAATTGTAAAGGCGATTGTAAAGGCGCCCGTCCCACACCCACAACAATTGTGAGTGAGGCTGTCGTCTGGGAGCGCGACGGCGTCAGATGTGTTTGTCTGCAACGGCTACTTCCCTCAAGAGAATCAACGAGAAGAATCCATCGCAGCCTACGAGGCGTGGCAGGCGGCCATCTCCTACTTCGCCATCAAAGGTCACGTGGTAACGGTTGGTGATGCTAATGCTAAGCTGGGGCCTGCCAGAAAAGCGCGGGAGGAGGGGGTGGTGGGTCCGTATGGCGATGTAGATGAGAAGGGGCGCATCGAGCTCCTAGGCAACGCAGCGTACGCTCTAGCACGGGTCGATGCAAATGGAAGGAAGACACGGAAAGTTTGATCTTATCAGATCACAGGCTCCGAGAGGGCTCGGATGCGCTCAAGCGGGTTGTGAACGAAGATGGCACGGTAGATGATAAGGACTGGCGAACCGCCCTGGCGAACTGGAACGAGGTGGTAAAGCAAGGGTCTGTCCGGCAGGAGGTAGCTGGTTGGAAGCGGCAAACGAACCCCACTGACGGGCTTAGGGTGCTGCTTAGCCAGATGTCCTCCTGCTCTGCTTTTCCACGTTGGTGGGCGCTGGAGGGGGGAAGTCACAACCTTATCCGGAGGCGATTGTTAAGCTGCAACAATCGCCTCCCGTCTCTACCGACCCAAATTAGGCTCATGCTCGCCGGACTGCTCCAGCTGCTTCGCCCTGTGTGGCGTTGAGGTTAGCGAGTCGTTACGTCACTTCCTACTGCATTGTCCTGCGTTTGCAAGCTCTCGTGGTGCGCTGTTCAGGTTTATCGATGAGGCGCAAGCCCAGCAGCCCCTCATGCTGAATAGAGAAGGGCTCTATCAAAGGGAGTTGCAGGCAGCGGAGGAGATGAGGCTATTTAGGGAGGAGTGGCTTAAGGGGGAGGAGGAGAAGGCGGCGATTCTTGCGGTTATTTTGACCCCAATTCCAGAGGAGCTTGAGGTGGATTTAGGGAGGTTTGTTGCCACCATCTGGAAGGAGTGGGAGGATATGGAGGCGCAGATCAGGGAGGTTGAGGGGGCAGAGGAGGGGGAGGAGGTGATCGACCTCACGGTCGAGCAGGGGGCGAGTAGGAGGAGGAGGGGGCGGCCTAGACAGGTGGAATGTTTGGCTAGATCTGTTGTAGGTGGAGGTCAGCGCAGCGTCGCGGACTTCTTCCCTGCAGATAACCCCTCTCAACCCATGCACCCGCATACACTGGCACATGCACAGCACGCTCACTCACACATTGCACCGCCAATCGAATCTTTGGAGCGGAGCCGCGTCACCGAACGGCCCCGTGAGACCGATGGAGGCACATGTCCGACAGGATCAAAGACCATTTGACTGATAAGTCTATTTTTATTATTATTATTATTACTATTATATTGGACACCGTGATAGCCCAGTGGTCAAGTTCTACCATCTGGGCCCTGTCGCCAGTTCGATTCCCGTCGGTGCCACCAGTATTTTCATTGAACATACCGATCCGTCTGGACCAGTATTTTCATTGAACATACCGATCCGTCTGGACCAGTATTTTCATTGAACATACCGATCCGTCTGGACCAGTATTTTCATTGAACATACCGGCCCGTCTGGAAGTGTTGGAACTGCCCTTGCGGGGGTGTCATTAGAGCTTATCGTCAATTCTTCGTACTCCCCTCACGGGTGAGACGATGGAGGCGCATGTGCAGAAATGCATCAGCCATTGACAGAGAAGCACTATTACTATTATATTATTATTATTATTATTATTGTTGTTATTATTATTATTATTATTATTATTATTGGACACCGTGATAGCCCAGTGGTCAAGTTCTACCATCTGGGCCCTGTCACCAGTTCGATTCCCGTCGGTGCCACCAGTATTTTCATTGAACATACCGATTCGTCTGGACCAGTATTTTCATTGAACATACCGGCCCCCGTCTGGAAGTGTTGGAACTGCCCTTGCGGGGGTGTCATTAGAGCTTATCGTCAATTCTTCGTACTCCCCTCACGGGTGAGACGATGGAGGCGCATGTGCAGAAATGCATCAGCCATTGACAGAGAAGCACTATTATTATTATTATTATTATTATTGCTTTCTACCATCTGGGCCCTGTCGCCAGTTCGATTCCCGTCGGTGCCACCAGTATTTTCATTGAACATACCGCTCCGTCTGGACCAGTATTTTCATTGAACATACCGGTCCGTCTGGAAGTGTTGGAACTGCCCTTGCGGGGGTGTCATTAGAGCTTATCGTCAATTCTTCGTACTCCCCTCACGGGTGAGACGATGGAGGCGCATGTGCAGAAATGCATCAGCCATTGACAAAGAAGCACTATTATTATTGCTATTATTATTATTATTATTATTATTATTATTATTATCATCATTAATATTATCAGTATTCATGATAAGGTGGAGAAGCAGAAGGAAATTAAAAATAAAAAAAAACTTGAGGGTGGAAGGATGTGTGTGTGGAGAGGGTGGGTGTGGGTGGGGTGTGTGTGTGTGTGTGTGTGTGGTGGTGGTGGTGGGGGGGGGGGGAGGTGGATGAAGGAAAAGAAAGGAAAGAAACAAAAGGGAGAAGGCGATTGTACATACGCATGTACGCATGCGTATGTATATGCGTTTGGACGCATCAAAACATTCATGTCAAGCTGGGGACGTGGCGTCTTGCTGGCCAATGGCGCGCGGCGCTGCTGTGTGGGAACAGGGCTCGCCTTGTGACGGAGGAGATGGGTAAGCCCCTGCAGGAGGCGACGGCAGAGCTGGCCAAGTGCGCCATGTGCCTGGGTCCGCATCTAACCCCCCCCCCCCCCCCATGGCCCTCGTCTCTTTTCCCGTGCTGCTACCCCCGCTGGCTTTCGCCCCTGTCGCCGGCGTTGCTGACCGGCCCTCGTCCCTCTTCCTTTCTGCTCCATCTCTTCTTCCTCACACACCAGAGATTCTCTCCACAGTCCCGCACTCCACCGCTCCCCGGCTGTTCGTGGAGCACTTACCTTTGCTTTCTCTGCCATCTTCCAGAATTTCGTCCATTCCCTCTACACGCGAACGGCGACAGTTTATGTACCATGCTTGTTCGTGGCACGTCTTGGCTGGTGCCTGCAGAGTACTACGCGGAGCACGGCCCAGCCATGATTGCCGACCAAGACCGCACACAAGTAAAACTCTCGTCGTCACACTCGTTCACTGGCGCTGGTGTGGGGAGAGGGGAAGTTCGGATTGCAAGGAGAGCACGATCCAGCTGAAATGCAGTTCATTCACTAATATTTCATGGCTGTCCTGCATCGGTTTGTGGCTCTCGGCCGCAGAGTTGGCTAGCTATGCTGGTCTGGACTTGGTGTGGCCTTCTGTAGTCCGCTCGCGATCTGAAAGGGCTTCGGCGGGCCGTGACTGCATACGAGCCGCTGGGCGTGGTGTTGGCCGTGATGCCTTGGTCCGCCGCCCGTGCCTTGCCACCCCCCCCACTCACTGCTGATGCTGCTGCTGTGTCTGTGCGGGCAGGAATTTTCCATTCTGGCAGGTCGCCGCGCTTGGTTTTGTGCTCCTGCCTACCCGGGCACGATGTCAGCGAGGCCTGCCAGTCTCTCTCGCATGTCCTTGCAGGTGATTCGTTTCGCGGCCCCTGCGCTCATGGCGGGCAACGGTGTGTGTCTGTGTGTTGCTGGTGCTGGTGTAGTTTGCTGTGCACTAGCCATCGCCTTCAGCAGCAGCACAGCTGCTCTGTCTATCTAGCTCTCTATTCTCCCATGTATAAATGTCAGAGCACCTGTTTGTTTGTCTTGCTATCTATTCGTCTGCCCAGCAATATCGAAATCTCGAAAGAGCGTTTGTCTGTATACTACTACTACTACTACTACTACTACTATTACTACTACACTACTACTACTACTACTACTACTAATACTACTACTACTGCTACTACTGCTACTACTGACTACTACTACTACTACTACTACTACTACTACTGCTGCTGCTGCTGCTGCTGCTACTGCTGCTACTGCTGCTGCTGGTGCTCCTGTTGCTGCTATCATTATCATTATTGTCATTATTATTCTTATCCCTGAAATGTGTTGGGAGTAAAGGGGGGTGGGGGGTGGTAAGGGGTAACCCCCATTTCGTCACCCGATCCGAATAAATTATGGTTTGTGGTAATTAGGAGGATTTGCGGGCTTATATTTGCAGGGTGGCTAGCCCAGACTCGTTGCTGATATGATTTCTTTGAAATTCATGAAAATATTTGCGTTAGGGGAGTGTGTCATGAATGCTAAAATTCCTTGTTTTTGGCAGTACCTGCCGGTACCTTCCGCAATTGAATGTACCCTGTTGACTGTGGAAAGGGGGGAAATTCGGGGT
The DNA here is from genome assembly GCA_019918135.1 of Paulinella micropora. Classification (NCBI taxonomy): domain Eukaryota; phylum Cercozoa; class Imbricatea; order Euglyphida; family Paulinellidae; genus Paulinella; species Paulinella micropora. Next base: position 154,865 of record WBZZ01002425.1, on the reverse strand, counting down.
GCCCTCTCCCCGGGATCACCAGCCCCGCAATTGTACGTACCCCAAGCGAACTAGCCGGCGCCTATGAATTGCTGCGAATGCTCCAAGGCTCTAAGAGCTGTGCCAGAAGGGTTGAGAGGCTGCTTTTGTGGTTTTCACAACCTCGGGACGCGCGCTTTTTTAGGAACTAGTTGAAATAAAGATGAGCAAAGATTCTGATAAAATAGTGCCAAAATGAATCGCCGAGAATGCTCCAAGGCCTAAGAATGATGCCAGAAGGGTTTAGAGGCTGCTTCTTTGTGCTTTCGGAAGCTTGAGGCGAGATCTTTCAGGGATATAATTGAAATTAGGAATAGCGAACATAATGACAAGGTAGTGCCAAACTGAATGGCTGATATTGCCCCAAGACCTAAATGTTGTTCCTGTGAGAAAGAGACGTTGGGAGAGCGGGAGAGGAGAGGGGCAAGGGGGGGGGGGGGGGGGGGGTTAAAGGGTTGCGCGAATATGCGCACCGCAAGCCACCCTTTCAGGTGTTGGCGCAGCCCTTTGCTGTGTGGTTGATGATGTTGTTGGTGGTCCTGGTGGTGTTTGGTTAGGTATTTTGTTGAAGCACGCGCACACGGTGCCAGGGTCGGGGCTGGCCTGCGAGGCGCTCTTCTCCCAAGACACGGTTCTGCGCCAGCCCGTCGCCACCCGCCCAATTTCACCAGCCCCTCTGCTGCCATCTGCTCCTCTGTTCAATACGTGACGTGCGCTCCTCCACAGTTCGTACTTGCTGTCCTGTCCTCAGGGCTTTCCAAAGGACCTTTTCCGAACTCTCATGATTGATATTCCAAAGGTGGGCCACTCGCATGCACTGGAGCAAACAAAACCATCTCTACATGGTGGTCACATATCATATTGAACATGCCTAAGGTGGAGCTGGTCCTCTCCAACCCCAAAGTGAAAGCTGTCACCTTGACAGGCAGGTCTACTGTCTGGCATGTGGCAGATGTGGGGTCAGCATGTGCGGTGGTGGTGGTGGTGGTGGTGGTGTGTGTGTGTGTGTGTGTGGCTGCAGCGAGGCAGCCGGGTCGGCGTGCGCTTCCCTCGCTGCCCGGTCCACGGCCTGGCACCCTGCCCCACCCTTCTCTCCTCCCTTTCCCTCCTGCACTGCACAATCACCTCACTGCGCTTGCTATTGGCCCTTCTACTCCCTCCGTCTCTCTCTCTCTCTCTCTCACACACACACACACACCCTCCCTCTTACCCTCCCTCTCACCCTCCCTCTCACCCTCCCACCTTCCCTCTCACCCTTCCTCACACCCTCCCTCTGACCCTCCCTTCCTCCCTCCCTCCCTCCCCCCCCCCCTCTCTCTCTCTCTCTCTCTCTCCCCTCTCTCTCTCTCTTTCCCTCTCTCTCTCTCTCTCTTCTCTTTGCTCGTATGTAAAGTTTTCCTTTCTGGTGTTTCTGGCGGGCGGATGGGTAGGCATATAAAGAAGAGCGTCTTGGAGCTGGGCGGCAGCGACCCCTTCGTCGTCTTGCCGGACGCTGACTTACCGCGCACTATCGCCGTGCTCGCCCCCACACTCCACTCTCCCTCCTTTCCTTCTACCCGCTACCCTCGCCGCGACTGCCTCGCCTCTCTGCCTGCCGTGGCGCACACTGCCCCTGCCCTCTGCCCTTCTCTCAGGGGGGCGTACTTGGTCGCTTTCAAAACTGTGGCCAAAGTTGTATCGCGTACGTTGCGACCGAATACACCTTGACTCTCTACACAGTTCCAAATTTGTTTCTATCATTCTTCTCCCTGAAAAGAAAAAATTTGTTGACCCATTACTTGCCAAATGAGCTTTACTTATTTTCATCGACCTGCTTGGCTGAATTTCTTCTCATGTTTTTTGTTCCTGTTTCTTTCCGTGCCCATGTCTCATGGTTTTGTGCCTCTTGTTCCTGTGTGTGCCAGGTCCAAGCGCTTCATTGTAGTCAACAACCAGGTGCCTTTCCAGATCCTTATAATTGACTCCTGTATTACAAAAGCCCTATTTTCGTTGCTGTCAGTATTGTCACTAATGGAGCCAGATGTCGTATGAATCAAGGGACTGAGCCATCTATTGTTGTTATTGTGACTTTTTGACCACTATTATTTATGCCATATGTCGAGTGAGAGGGTGTTTGTAGGTGGAAGGGCTATTGGACTTGTTCACTCTCAATCAACCCCCCCTCCTCCCCCTCCCCCCCCCCCCCCCCACACACACACACACCCATTCCTATCCTTCACGCATCCGCCTCAAGGGGGGGGGGGGGGGGGGGGGGGGGAGGGGGGGCAACAAACCGATGATTCGTGATTTGAAGTAGCGGGGCTTAGAGCTCACTTGCAGGGCACTGCTCCACACCTCCCCCCATGCAGTTGCGTGCCAGTTTGACATTTCGCTTTCCTCCTAGAAACGCTCATCAATTTTTCTTGGGGATCGCCAGGCGTTCATAGATGGATTTGTGAAAGCAGTTGCAAATCTTAAGGTATCATGACCAGACATGGTCTCATAAACTGACATCACCAAGTAAGAGACAAACAGGCTGCCAGTGAAGTGTGTGAGCTGACGCAGATACGCACCGATCTCACTTTCAACAACAAAAAAGTGTGATAACTTGAAGACGAATTTGGTTAGGTAGGTGATCCGCTGGCTGCTTCCACTAATATCGGTCCTTTAGCACGGGCATCGTACGCCCAAGCCATGAAGGTAAGGCACGCTGGCTGGCATGCACTTGTCATGTTACTGCTGCTGCTGCTGTTGCTGCTGCCGTCCAAGTTCCTGTCCTGTCCCCGTGCCCCTCAGACTCGCGCTGAAGTGCCATGCACTCTGACTGTGTTTGCATTCTGCTCTTGATCCTTGCAATGCTTGGATCCTACCACACCATGCCTTGCTAAAGCCCTGACCATCCGTGGCTGCGCTGGTCAATGCCTGCTGAGAAATGGTGTGAAATTGCACGCTGGCAGGACTTTGTTGTGGATGCAACCAGCAAAGGCGCGCAGGTCGCATTCATAAGGGAGATCTCTCTCTCTCTCACTCTGTCTCTCTCTTTCTCTTCTGTTTTTTTCAATCCCTTCTGTTTTTTTCTTTCTCTCTCTTCTCTCTTCCTTTCTCTCTTTCTTTCTCTCTTTCTTTCTCTCTTTCTTTCTCTCTTTCTTTCTATCTTTCTTTCTATCTTTCTTTCTCTCTTTCTTTCTCTCTTTCTTTCTCTCTTTCTTTCTCTCTTTCTTTCTCTCTTCCTCTCTTTCTCTCCTCATCTCTTTCTCTTTCTCTCTCTCTCTCTCTTTCTCTCTCTATCTCTCTCTCTATCTATCTATCTATCTATCTTCTTTCTTTCTTTCTTTCTCTCTCTCTCTCTTTCTCTCTCTCTCTCTCTCTCTTTCTCTATCTCTTTCTCTTTCTCTCTTTCTCTCACTGCTTCACACACATACATACACACATACACAAACGCAACACACGACACACTCTGATAGCACCCCACTGCGACGAGCCTTCGGGGCTCGGCGCTCTATAGGGTCGCTGGCTCTCCCTTGTTGCGGTCGTTCAGCACCCGCCTGGCTGCTGCCTTGCTTGCTCGCTGTCTCAGGTGCTGGTTGGTGGCACCGCCCCGGCAGGACTGGACGGGGCGGGCTCAGCCTACTTCCTGCCCACAGTCGTGGCCGGTCCTCGGCACGCGTGCTTGTGACCCTGCCTTCGCTCTACGCTCTATCGCCGCTTGTCCGCCTGGCCGTCATCCAGGAACAGTCCAGCGCGACAATATGCAGAGAGAGAGAGAGAGAGAGATAGAGAGAGACAGAACAACAAAGACACGTAGTATGAAAAGAAGCTTTAGTAGATGAAGAAGAAAAATACATAAAGAACCTGGTATGATTGTCTTGAAGAACGAATTTTCCTCTTGCGTTTGGCACCAGGCGCATGTTTCTTCTGCTTGATCATACATGCTCTGCTGGCTACAACTACTTCTGCTGCTGCTTCTGCTTCTGCTGTTACTACTACTACTACTACTACTACTACTACTACTACTACTACTACTACTACTATTACTACTGCTGCTGCTGCTACTGCTACTACTGCTACTACTGCTACCACTGCTACTACTACTACTCTACTACTACTACTACTACTACTACTACTACTCATTACCACCACCACCACCACCACCACTACTACTACTAGTACTACTACTACTACTACTACTACTACTACTACTCTTACTACTCTTACTACTCTTACTACTACTACTACTACTACTACTACTACTACCACCACCACCACTATCACCACCACCACCACCACCACCACCACTACTACTACTACTACTACTACTACTACTACTACTACCACTACTGCTGCTGCTGCTTCAGGGGTGGCCCCAGGCATGCGGATGTGGGACGAGGAGGTGTTTGGGCCTGTGGCCGCTTTGATTTGCGTCAAGGACGTGGCGGAGGCCGTGCGTGTCGCCAACGTGACCCCTTTCCCTATCCTTGCTGCTGCCCACTCTCCTGACCTGTTGCTTCTGACCCTCCCACTTTTGCCTCACCCTTGCTGCGTTGCCCTGCTTGCCTGTCGCCCACGCCACCCCCTCCCATCTGCCGATCGCGTTACTCTTGGCTACTGTGACGCGTGAAGTACCAAGGCTGCGATGGTGTGGCCATGCACGCAGGCCACACGCTTCGGCTTGGGCGCCAGCATTTGGACAGCCGACACGGAACAGGGTCCTGCCATTAAACTTGTGATGGAAAGTCATCCCAACCTGTGCATGTTGATATGGAGAAAGTGGACTTTATTACGCATGTATGTATGTATGTATGTATGTATGTATGTATGCATGCATGTATGTTTGTATGTTTGTATGTATGTATATATGTATGTAATAATGTAATGTAATGTAATGCAATGCAATATAATGTAGTGTAGTGTAGTGTAGTGTAATGTAATGTAAATGTAATAAAATGTAATGTAATGTACTGTAATGTAATGTAATGTATGTATGTATACTTATATACGTGTGAGAATGAGAAAGCAAGGACGTATGGAACGAGGGAATATTTATTCTTATTATGCTTGTATGATAATATGAATATGGAAGAAAATGTTAAATGTATGTATATGGGTGGATATATGGATAGATAGATGGATGAATAGATGGATGGATGGCCATGGGTTCACAATAAGAAACGCTGCGTGAGTACCAAGATTGTACAGGTCGTTAACGTCCTTATGTTCTACAAGTCAATTCGTTTAGTTCGCCTGTTCAATGCGTACAAGTGCATCCTGCATTAATAAGTACTCGTTTACACAGTATTTGTTTGTATGCTTATCAATATTTTCTTCCAAGTCGGGTGACGAATGGGGCAGTTTGATGTATGATTTTGTTTTTTCTCCTGTGATATTATTACAAGGAATGGCCCTGGCAAGGCAGATCAATTCAGGCAACGTTTTTGTGAATCACATTGTGGCCAGCCATCCTTCTTTGCCGTTTGGAGGTAACCCAACCATCAGCCATTCGTCAGGATTGGTCCGATCACAGCCAGTCACGCTTCTCTCCAGTATTGTTCTTATTACATGTGCGTTTGCTAAGAATATCCTTTTGCAACGTTTCCCACGTTTCTCACGTTTCATGCATCATACAACACGTTTTAGGCGTTGGAGTTTCTGGATTCGGTCGTGAGTTAGCAGAGCTTGGATTGCGAGAATTTGTGAACATCAAGACTATTGCTGCCTTTTGACGGCGGTTTATCGCGTGAACAGTGTAGGCAATACGTTGTGCAGCGGTTGTACAGAGAGGCTCTGGGGGGCCTGACTCTCAATAGCACTGGACTCAAATCAGCTGCACTCAGCGGACTGCAGCAGAGCGGGTCAGTATTAGTTGGGGACTTAAATTTCAATTTTACTGATACTGATCTTCGAGTCATACAGAAATAGTTAAGCCGCAACTGTTAGTCTGTCGGCAATGCACTGCTCCTGAATGATTCAATATCATCTCGAACATTTTAGAGTTAAGTTTATTGTTTAAACTGTCTAAACACGGAAGTGGCTATTTCTGATCCTCTTCGACTTTGTTTCCTGCCAGCGGCCCATTCCTTCGAGTGGTAAGTATTTTCTTGTTAAGTTGCATACGTATTGCATATCAAGTGTTTGTGTTAAAGAAACTTTTGAGAATAGTTATTTAATAACAGGGATTTAATGGACCACGAGTGATCATGCTAGCGTTTTTGCTAAAGGCTGGCTAGTGCTTGGGATATGCTATAGGCAGCTGAAGGGTTTGGCATTGGGTAAGTGCTTTTAGAGAGCTGTGATGCATGTTGCATGCATGCATGCATGCATGTGTGTATGTATGTATGTATGTATATAAGCATCTAGTGACCTTCGTATAGAAGAACTGTTCAGGTATGTATGTATGTATGTATGTATGTATGTAGCATGGCGGCGGGGGCGAAGGCGATCCCAGGGCACATCATAAGCCAGTGCGTAAGCTTGCTAGAGGCTCCGGTGGTTAAGGTTGAACATCCCGACTTAGGGTCGGATGAGGAGATCGAGGATTATGACGGGATGCTAGACTTGCAGTCCAGCGAGGAGGACTCGGATGAGGATGAGGATGAGGACGAGGAGATGCTAGGATTAGTCACAGCAACGGACCAGTTGAGGCGCGGCGAGATGATGATGAGTTGACTGGTGGTGAGAGGAGTATATTGATAACGACTTTAGCAGGCGCCTTCACATTCACTGACGATATGCTCGCGAGTGTAAATGTCCATATCAGCATCTAACATAATATCGAGGAGGAAATGAACATGCCTATTTTATGCAACTAGCGGGTTTGAGGCCTGGTGAATAAGCAGTTAATTATCCGCCCCACCGGCGGAGCATGGTGGTAGAATCAAAGTAAGCACAGCACTCCGGGCAAGACTTATATGTTCAAGTGCAGTGGAAGCAAAAAAGAGAGAGAATAGGTATCGGCACCGTTGACTACACTAACCCCTAAATCCAGGCACGCGCTGCCTGGAACCTTAGATCATGTACCTGATGCTTATGCAGAGCCGCCGCTAGGACTGCGTGATATGGATGACGTCGCAGGATGATGCAGAGCAAGAAGCGATGTTCGCTGGAAGATGATATTGTTGGGAAATGAATAAGGAACGTTGTATTTACAACCGGCGACGACTGAAGGTGTGCTACACGAGAGTAAGAGGGAAGAAGTGATTGGATTGATAGAGTGCAACTGCAAGTTTTGCTATAATCATAGTGAAAGGCGTGAGGAGTACGATGCTAGTGAGTAGGTCCGGACGATGGTGTGAGAATGTGCGCTACTACTAAGTCATCTTTTTAATCATCAAGATGGAGAGAGCTTGACTTGGGAGCAGAATGTAAAAGGAGGTACAGGACAAGATTGTAGATCGCAGTGTCTACATGGCAAGGAAAAGATAGCAAACTTCATCAACGGGATCGCAGGAGGAAAAGTGATCAAGGATCTGGCTAAGCAAGGGTGAGGGAAACCACCTGTGGTATACGAAGACAACAAAGAAGAAATTGACCTGACTACAACCAACATTTACAGTCAGAAGTTGGATCACATTGACATGCTATACGCTTATGTCAACGCCATGATTCTGGCCGGGAAGGCAATCTTGGAGAAGATTGATTCCGCAGACAACTATGGTGATATCAACACTAAGCGGCAGTGGGGACCAAAATACTCGAAGTTGATCGAGAGGATTGCGCAACAGTGATCTGTGAGGCGCATAATGAGACATTTTGTGTTTTGATAGTTGGTAATAATGCCATCAAAGGGTAGCTTGGGAAGTGAATTAAGTGATGTGATTAATACAACAGGTATATACGTTAGTTAATATTAATAGTTAGCAGTATTGAAAAAATGATATTTACTAGTGTGTGTGGCATTCGTGGCACCAATGCCAATATGTCCTGTATGGATACTTTTTTATTTTATGACTTAGTGACATGCATCAACTGTTTCGTTTGTTTGGCGGGCTTTTGTCTGTATTGATTGAATAACATATTAAAGGACGTTTGGATCTAGTTAGATAATCAACTGGGAGACGTTAAACCTACTTCTAATACCCTCTATACTGTTCAACTTCTTAAGATAGTTAACTTCCCAAGGTATTTACTCTCCCACTTCCTACTGACAGGAACATAGAGTAATGCCATTATATACCGGGTGGGCCTGCATAGTTACTGGGGACTTTTTCAACAGGAATATTACTAATATATTTGTTGGTTCCACTCACATTAGTGGCTACATAATATTATACAGTAATTCATATGCATAAATCCATGCAAGGATTCTTAAGGAGTTCGGAACGGTTGTAGTGGCTCAGGATCAAACTAGGGCGTCCCCCAGTAAGTCACCCAGTATACCAGTTCAAATATTTACTCACACAAAAGATCAAGATCCCGCCCAGACAGATCAAAATCAGTAACGTTCATACTAAGTGGTAATGATATGACTGAAATAGGTAATACCTAAAAAGGTAGCCACCAGTACCAGAAATGTGAATATGACTAGTAATTAGTATTAATATTAAGGGCCGCTATGACTAATTACTCTCCCACTTCCTAAGCTCCCCCTAATTAGGAATGAAGGCCCACACTGAACAAAATTAAAACGATTACTTTGATGTCTCAAAACAGAAGATGACGATCCGTCACTTCCGACCTAAACCCGCATCACGCCGCTGCTAAGTCACTAGACTGTCACGCCAACTTCTTGATCTCCCCCGAACTTAATACTCTGCCACCATTATTAAGCCTACCCGTTGAAAGTCCTTACTAATCAACCGATGCCCGCGCGTTGAGACGGCCCTCCCGGAGCCAACGAGCTTGAACGCAAGCCGATCGCGCGGTCGTTGTTATCGCTCCCCGCCTTCCGGTTTGCTTCTCCTTTCCCCAGCCGCACGCTGACCCCCGCCTCTTCAATCGGCTTTTCCTCTTTCGCCCACCCGAGCCCCTTGTTGACTTCCCCTCCTTTCTCCTTCTCCATCTCGTCCTCGTCCGAGTCCGATAAGTCCAACAGTTGTTCGCAGAACCGCTTCGCGACGAACTCCTCCTTCGACTCTTCTGCCTCCTCCTGCTTTTTCTTCGACACCGTGCTCAAGCTTTTTGAGCATGTAGGCCCTTCCTGGCCTCTCCTTCTCCCACTCACTTTCATTGTCACTGTGTGTGACCCCTGGTGACCTCTTTCCTGCACTCAGCCCATACTTCCTCTTGTTCAGCAAGCTCATCGCCTTACTCATGTCTTTCTTATTTTTCTCCTTCATCTTCGCTCTTTCTTCTCTCTCCGAGTCACTAGAGCTTTCATCCTTCTTACCTCTTTCTTTCTCTTTCTTCCTCCCCTCTTTTTCTATCACCTTACAGGTGGTCTAGGGTGGTCTCCCCCGCACTTCGCACACTTCTTCGTACACTCAGAAGCAACATGCCCTTTATCTCTACAGTTGAAGCAAGTCTTCGTCTCTTCGTTCTTCTTTCTTCTCTTTCCTTCCTCTGTGTGCTTGAACTTGCACTTATCCCCATACTTGCACCCCCCTGTCATCTCAAAGACAAAACATTCCCCATGCATGACTCCCTCTATGTGCTTAAAGTTGCATGCCTTCCCTTTCAAGCACCCTCTCGCACTCTGAAAGAACACACACTCCTTCTCAGTGCTTGCCTTTGCAGCATAAGCAATTGGCCCTCCTTGAGACCCGGACCGTTCTCTTTCTTCTTTCTTCTTTCTTTCTTCCTTCCCTTCCCTACGCCCTCTCCTTGGTCCTATCTATGTCTAGTGCCTTCTCTTGAACCTCCCCCCACCAGTGTTCGAAAGTCCACTTGTGTTGCTTCTTACTGACTGAAGGGGTACTTAACCAAGTACTCCAACCTGTTCGCACGCTTTCAGGAGCATAACAAGGGTCTTTTAAAGCTCTCGTTATGATCGTTTCAAATGTGAGGTCATTGGTTCCATGCCCCTTCATCTCTAACTCCTCCACTAAGCTTGCCAACTCATCAAACTGAGGTGCATAGTCCTCATTCTCCCTCAGCTTCCATTTATACAACGCAGTCACCTTATCCTGCACATCCTCTGCACTCACCTCCCCAAACCACTGCATCAATCTATCCCATATCTCATTCACATTTTGCCCAAAGTCAGGAGAATCATCCCTCACCAAGTCACTCACACTTCTCCTCGGCTTACCCGTCAATCGCCCATACACAAACAAAAACGCTCTCTTCCTTTGCTTCGTCACGTCTGCCCTCACACTCCCTTCATATCTCTGAGCCATCTTATCGTTCTCCAGCTTCTCTTTCTTAGTGATAGCTCTCTCTTGGGCTGCCTTTTCTTCAGTCTCAACTGATTCTTGTGTTGAGGGTGAAGCTAACATACTCTCCCTCACCTTACTTGCCTTCCTCGGTCTTTCCATAGCCTCTTTCAGCCTCATGCTCACCCTCTTATCATCAGCAATGCTGGGTGTGCTTTGCTTCATGGTTAATGGTGATCTCACTTCCGTCTCCTCCCTTTCTTTTCTCGTCGCCTCCCTCAAACTCTCCTCTTCTTCAGTCTCTTTTTCTTTTTCCCCATCCCCATACAACTCCTCCCACCCAAGATCCTTCAGGCCAGACTCTTGAAGGGCAACCGCGGGATAGGTAGTGCCACACCTTGAGTGGCACAGAACAGGGAAGCATATTGCTTACCTGTGGGGAGTGCACAACAGAATATTTACGCCATCTAGGTGCCATCTGGGCGATCTGGGACTTGGGAAAAAGAGATTTACTGGGAAAAGGAAGTGATCGTGGACAAAGACGGTGGGCACTGCAGCACCGCGGACTTTCTACACAGGGAAAAGGGGAGTGAGTGCTGGTAAGCACAGACTAAAAGTGAAAAAGGGGAAGCTTGGACTGAGGCATCGACAAGCAAATTAACTTTGACACTGCAGCTGTTTCAGACATGTCATTCCCACTCATAGAGGAAAGGTATCAACTGCATCGGAGGGGCAACGTAATACAAGGGGAAGTAATGAAGAGGCATACGATGGCAAAAAGCAATTCAAGGAATGGAGAAGAGCTGTTTTGTTAAGACTGGGGGAGAAAGGTTTAGAGGGAGCACTCAAACCTGTAAATGTCCACTATCGCATGGTTCATAAAGAAAATGTTGCGGCCTTGCAATCAAGAGGGAAGGAGATGCCCAAATATATGTGGCTCCAGCTGACTTCTTTTTGTGGTTTACGCTTCAGGGTGTTCAACGCTCAAGGCTCATAACCCTTAAGGAGTTTGGACAGGTTGTAGTTGCTCAGGGCTCGGATCGAACTAGGGCGTCCCCAATGGACAAATTTGTTAATATAGTATTTAGTCATATCGGCCTATACATGTTTTACATAGGTATTAATAGTTCTGGTTCTGGTGGCAGTCAGTTCCTTCATAGGACTGATCATTGCTTTACCTTTTATACTCAGCTGTATTTCCTTTATTTAAGTTTAGGCGGGTAGTTAGTTTAATTCGATTGAGCCAGTGTCTGGTTCAGTTTCCTTCTGTTTCCTTCTGTCTAAATAAAGACCAAGTGTCTGAAGTACAGAATGGGAACCCCTCCCCCGGCAACCTACTAAAGTTACAACGGGTTATGGAGCCTTGGTGGTGCTTCGTCTGCGTGGGCTCGGAGCTGGAGCTATGCTTCAAGCTGTGCAAACCGCAATAGGGGGGAGGTAAAGTCTTGGCAGGGAATCGGCGTGGGGCCGGTGTTCTTCGGCTACCGTGATGATGGCGGCAAAAGTCCAGCAGTGCTAGGCTGGGGAAAATTTTCGTTTTGAGACACTGTGATCAGATTCTTAGTTGCTCGGTTCGAGCATTCGTCAGATTCTTTAGTTGCTTGGGGTTGAGAACCCAGTGGCGTCGACAAAAGAATTTTGAAATGTTGTTTGGCATCTCACCGAAGCAGGTGACATGCAAAGTGGTGGTGAGAGAGTGACAGGAGGGACCCAGCCAAAAGTGGGCGCAGTCGCCAAAAGGTGGGCTCAGTCCTCAGAAGTCCTGCACAACAAAGAACCGGTAGGTTACTCATCACAAATGTGGGCGACAAGGAAGAAACTTTGAGTGGTCCTTGTCGTTATGTGTGGCATGTTGGCTACACTAGCAAGAGGTGTGGCAGCCCCTCATCAAGGGCGACACCTGAGAACATGTAAAATGTTTAAGGACAATAAGGGAGTGCACGCAAGCACAAATGACTTTTTCGTTTGCCATGTTGGGAAAAAAGTTTTTGCCAAATTTACCGGTGGTTCCGGACATTTTTTTCCAAAAGTTGGCTGGGCAGCAGGTGGTGCTGTCTGCTAGTTTCGGCTCTTTCGTGGACAGTAGTTGATGCTGAGGACAGGTGAGCTGTGGGACAGTTTAGGGACCTTATGAGCCTCGTTTTCTACGGTTTTGGGGCAGTGGTTTGGACATTTAAAGAACTTAGTTGGTCATGGTTGGACTTTGGGAAGTGAAGGAGGAAAATGTTGTTGTTCATGGCCATTGGGTCAACGTAATCTATCTCTCAAACGCAGAGTTTAGGGAAGCTACCCCGCTAAGGGTATAGAATAACTGAAGAAAAGACTTTTAATAACTTTGGGTCACACAAAATGTGATGACCTTAACAGAATGGTAATACTCATTTGATTCTAGGCTTTCCAGACTATGATTTGCGAATACTCTAGAAAGTGTCCTTGTCAGTAATAAAGATGTTAATAACTGTCCGGCATATGAACCTGCCTATGACTAAGACTATCCAAATTACCGGTAAATTGACTAGGTGGAGTAACGGTTATTAATAGTACATTACAACGCTCCCCCTTAGTCGCAAGTCATAGGCTATATTAGTGGCCAGTGTGTAATATTAAAAAAAAATAGTGGTGAGGATCAGTTATGGGTAACCCTAAGGTCATTAACTTCGAATTTCATCACATCCTCTATGCATGTATTTTTGTAGTCATGCAGTAACATGTATGAAGTATGTATGTGTTCAAAAATTTGCAAGCGCTTCCCGTAGAGGGTAGCAAAAATCGAAAAAAAAATTAGATTTCCTATTCTAGGACAGAAAGAAGGATAGAAAAGCAGGGGCGTCGAGCGTCCGAGGCTGGATCGCCGACTCGGACTACCATGCGAGGCCGGCAACCGCGATGCTATCTCCAACTTAAATGCGCAAAACAAAACTGCTGCAACAAGCAACAAACTGCACAAAACACTCAAAGCAAACATAAGTGAGTGGACATGCAAATCCCGAAATTACTCGATCTTTACCGTAAATTTGTTAAGTAAATACTCGAATTGTTCTTTCGGTAAATATTTTGTCATTACATCACCTATCTGCTTTTTCGTACCTACTTTTACAAACCTAATCTCACCGTCTCTCTGTAGGTGGTGCATAAAGTGTAATTCTAAAGGTAAGTGTTTAGTTCTATTACCTGACATACCCCTCTCTGCCGCTAAGATTGTTTGAGAGTTATCCTCAAATATTCTATCGGGCTCTTTTGGGCTATGTTTAGTTCTTGTGTGATGTGTTTCAGTGCAAGTCCCTCTCTAATGCACTCAGTTGCTGCAAATATTTCAGCATTATTGGAACTTAGGGCGATGCGACTCTGTCGCTTTGATAACCATGCAACTGGATCGCTGCCCCATAGGATCACGAATCCAGTGCGGGACTTCCCTGTTTTCTTACAAACTGTGTGAGCCGCGTCGGGCCACATGGAAAGTTTTGGATAGGTTTGCCCTTCCTGCTCTGACTTAGGCTCATGGTAAGCTAAACCTCGATAAGAGTTAACTAAATAACGAAAGATTCTGCCTAACATCGCATAAGTTATTCCCTTATCGATAGTTTGCATGACACTTGCCGAGTTTAGTGCTTGCTCTATATCGGGTCTTGCCATCTTCGCGAGAAATAGCAAACGACCAACTAAACTAGGAATTGAAAATTTTCGCAAGCTGGCTGATTCCGACATCGGTTCCGTGAAATGTTCTTGCGCTGGAGTACTGACGGGTTTAGCAGAATCGTAACCTACTTCTTTTAGTATCTGCTGCTGATATTTTCGCTGATGCAAAATTATTTTCCCGTTCGATTGCTCTATCTCTATTCCTTTGAATTCACGGGCTATACCGAGCGGGAAATGTTTTTCTAATGCGGACGCAAAACGCTCATATGCTTGCTTGTTTGGTGCTGTAAACAACAAGTCATCTACATGAAATATCCCTACTATCGCTTCTCTTAAAGCTTTATCCTTTTCTACAAACATACATAAATCAGAATCTAGCAGTCTAAAACCTAGCTCCTCTAACTTGGGTGCTAATATCTCATACCATCTTCTTCCTGCCTGAGGTGCGCCATATAAGGCACCATCTATACGCCATATCATCCCCTCATGCCCTTCTCTGTCTACACTCTCTGGCGCATATGCATAAACAGGGTCATTCATGCGAGCATTCAGGTATGCGTTTTTAAAATCTATGCCGTATAGTTTGTGTTTGTGCCAGGCAGATAGTTTGGCGAGAAATAAAAGTGAATGGTGCGCGACGCAAGGAACAAAGAGCTGATCTGGGTTATAGCTAACACCGGGTTCTAACATATCTCCCCGTAAAGCTAAACGAGACTTTATGAACTTTTTCCTGTTCTCATCTAACTTTACTTTGTGAACCCATGTCAATCTAACTATCTTACTAACTCCTGCCTTGCTTGCCTCCTTATGGGGTACCCATGTGTATGTGTTAAAGGATTGAAGAGCTTCTAGTTCTGTTTTCATACCTTCTAAAACATCTTTAGCTGTCAAACCTGCCTCTATGACATCTTTGGGCACTCTGACGTCTACATACAAATAAAAATCACTAATCTCATCTGCCACCATACGGTCATCGCATAAAAACATATTAGCGGGACTTTGCAACGGGTATTCGGGATCTTTCACGGAGTATTTGTGGATTTCCGAATTCAGTATCCGTTCTTCTTCGTCTTCAAACTTAACTATGTGGGTGGGCTGAGGTCTGTCTCTTACTACTAGTCTATCTCTGGGGTCACACACTCTGCTGACTACCCCTACCCGTACTATGCTCTCCCATCCCACACCGTACTTTTTCTTCGCCCATCCATCTCCCCATGCACGCGCTGGCACTCTTACTACCTTACCTATCAGCTCTTGAGCCTCTCTCTTTTCTCTCTTGGGCTCATTGCTAGGGGTAAATCTCTCTACTGCCTTGCGCTGCATTTTACCGGGGATTATTTTACTCTCCGTTACTCTCTGACTCTGTTCCCACCTTAATCCCTTAGATGGTGGTGATTTCTCTTCGTATGCACTTCTTTCATGTATTTTTAGTGGATCTGTTGGATCTTGTTCATTTTCATGCTCTTGTGGTTTGATCTTGTGCTCTGGAGGTATTGTTGTGGATAATGTGGCTCTGGACTTGTGTGTAGGCGTGTATGTTTGTGATCCAGTGTATTCTTCTCCACATGCTCATTGCCATATGCGTGCTCATTCTCATTCACATCGACATCAACATTTTCTATTTCCCTCTCAGCTTCATCAAACTGTGTTGTTGGGTGGTCGTTGTTGACGTTGTGCGGTGACTTAGGTGATTGAGGTGGTGACTGGGGTGGTGACGCTTGTGGAGATGTGTGCGGTTGCTCACTCTCATTCTCATTCTCCCCCTCAGAGTCATCATTATCCCACGACACTAGTTTAGGAGGATGAGCTTGTTTACCAATTTTGTGAATATTAAATCTCACATCTCTCACTCCGGAAATTATCTTCTTACCATCCCATACGCGGTATAGTTCCCGAAATAGATCATATCCAACTAGCATCACCTTTTCCCCTCTGTACTCTCCCTTCCGCACTTTAGTCTTAGGTACATGTAACACACCCATGCATCCTATTGGTTTTAAGTGAAAGAGTGCTGGTTTTCTACCTAACAGCTGTTCATAGGGCGAGATTCCTTTGCGTTCCCCGTGAATTGCCGGTAGTATGTTGTGAATGGTTGTGGCTGCGTGTTCTAATTCTGCCCAGAATTGCGGCGGTAATTTAGCCCGATATCTCATTGCTCGTGCAGGCCCCGCCGTAATATCATTCACTTTTTCCGCAATAGGATTCCCGTCTTTATCGTTTGTCGCGGAAGTTTTCCAAATAAAGCGAATATTTTTCCACCACTTAATGACTTCCCCCGGAATATCAAATTCTTGATCTGCACGAATTTCTTTTACTTTGTTTCCTGTCTGTCTCTCATAAAAGGCTACAGCTTTTTTTAAACAATCTACAAACTCATTCTTATGGGCTAAATAAAAGTCAAGAATGAATAGTGAGTAGTCGTCGGTGACTGAAAATTTATACCGTTTACCACCTATTGATCTAGTTGCCCACGGTCCTGATGTGTCAATGTGTAGGATTATACCTGGCTTTTGGGCTCTTTCTATCGTATTAACTGCAAAACGTGGCAAACGTTTAGACTTTCCTATCATGCAAGATTCGCAGAATCTCACATCACTCTCGTCACCAACTAACTTAATGTTCAGAATTTTTGCCAATAGGCGCATCTTTGTTAACCCATAATGCCCACAGGCATAATGAAAAAGCTTGATTCCTATCTTTCTAGGTTTGTCTGACTTTCTGGGGTAAGCTTCGTATAATACTATATCTACGTGTGATTCTTTCTCTCTCTTATTTACTTCATGCTTACTTATCTCCTTTTTGTTGTCATTTGTGGGGCCTCCCTCCCCTTCTACCCCTTTGTCACAAAAGGATCATATCTTTCGTTGACTTTCAATGGTTCATCATATTCGTCATCCCATCTATATATCATACTTTTAGTTAATCTCCCCCTTACTAGTATATCACTCTCGTTAATGTGGATGGGGTGTTTGAGTATTACTAGCTGTCCGTTTTGGTGGATGACTGATCTGTTGTGTTTGTGGTCCATCTGTCCTGTAGAGACTATGCTAACTGGTAAGGTAGTGTCAAGTAACATCTTCTTTTCTACTGCTCTAGGCCTTCCTTTCCCATCTATTACTGTCAGCCTAGCTCTTCCTGACTTACTCAACTCCCTCTCTCCATTGCCTGTCAGTAGCTCTACCGGGTCTATCTCATCGACATCCATCAATCTGTCTTCTCTGCATGATATGTCTGTGCTTGCTCCACTATCCTGTACTGTCATGTCTCTCTTTTTCATCACTCTTTTTCTCACATGTATCAATACGTGCTCTGTCTCTCCTTCTGTCTCTGTCTCTGTTTCTGTCTCTAGTTCTCCCTCTCCTCTACCCTCACCTTCTCTCTCTTCTGTGAGTTGTGGAGGTGTAGTAATAGGACTCTGTCTGACTGCTCTATCCAAGTACACTCCTTCTATTGCTCTTACTATGTCAGTCAAAAAGTCATTTCTCTCAAGCTCGCCACTCACAACACGCATCACTTCTCCATTCATTCCCCTCACGCACTCGTTCATCAACGTTTCAGCTTTTTCATGTATATCTTTGAAGGTGATGATGGGGGGTTGATGGGTTGTGTGTTTGTTGTTTGTGTTGGTGGGAGTGCTGCGATTGGTCTAGAACTAGAGATTTGGAGTTGTTGTGAGGTGGGACCTACTTGGTTACCAAACTTGTTGGCAGAAGTGGGCCCTAGTCGTCGCTCTCCCTCATCCACTCCACTCTCTGCTCTCCCTTCTTTGCTCTGGCCGGTCCGCTGACTAGAAAACGGATTATGTTTGCTAAATTTTTTCTCATGTGGTGGTTGCGGAATATTTTGCGAGACTTGTGGACTTGTGGAAATTTTGGTGTCACATAAAGTTTCAAATTCCCCGAAAACGAGTCTCTGCGAAATTTTATGAGACTTTTCCAATGCCGCAGCTTTAAGACCTCGCTCGTCTGGGTAATAAGGAGATTTGGGGGGACGCAACACTGGACTTACCGACAAATCCAACTCCGGGTAATCTGGGTCTTGTGTGGCGTGATATCCGCAGTACCTTGCATAAGATAATCGTTTCTCGTGATTTTCGTATACTCCCTTTCCTTTTGATTTTTCAACGGAAACATTACATGGTTTTTTGCGTCTGTTTATTCCTGCACACTTCGTGTCAGGCGTGACTCCGTAAGAACTCTCAAGCCTCAAAGGAGTTTCGTTAGGGTTAGGGACGACTGGGGAACATCGTGGGGTGGCGGATACTAACCGCACTTCCTTGCCTTCTCCCCGTAGTGAGGAGGGACCTCGTAGGGTGGCCGATACTAACCACACTTCCCTACCCTAGGTGTAGTCTTTGTATCGTTCAAAAGGGCTTGGGGACTTGTAGACTCGTGGAGTGGTGAGCTTGGTTGCTCATCCTCTTTTTCTCTTTCCTCCTCATCATCATCGCTCTTATCATAAGTGTTCCCCATATGGATTAAAGCAACGTTTGTGTCAGAGTCACTTTGCTCGTTTTCGTTTTTGTCGTTGTCAGTTGTTATCAAAGTGAGTGCTTTCTTTTTCTTGTAACAGGGTTTCTTTTTGTTATTGTAGTTGTTCTTTTGTTCGTTCTTTTCTTGTTCTGTGGACTTGTCTTCTGTTTGATTCCGCTTCAATTTTCCTTCTTTGCGGAACTTTTCCGAAATCACCGGGTAATATCTCATGGTATGGCCTTTGGCATCACATCCGAAACACGTGACTGTGAGTGTCCAGTTTGGAGCTTTGGTCCCGGTTTATTGTCTCCCCTTTTCCCTTTGTTATCCATTAGGAGATTGGTTTCTTGCTGCTGCTTGCCATCCCGAGATTTCCTGTTGTTATGTTTGCGTATTTGAGCTTTTCTTTCACGGAATTTGTTACGTCTTTCTTTTTCTTCCCACATTTTCCATCTTTCCTTAGATGCTTCGCATAATTCCGAGAAATTTGGTCTTAGTCTGGCCGGGAGATCATAGTGGTCCACCTGAAATTTATCTCCGAAAGCTGGATGGTAGCGCAGTTTCTTAAATAGCTTTCTCTTTGCTTCCCATCGGAAAATGGCGTCCCCACGTAAACTTTCAAGCTGAATTTTCTTTGCGAGAAATTCATTTACCAGTCTATATACCTCTCACCTGCCCTTGGCCTCGTTCTCTCAAACTCTTCCTTTAACATGTACCTACCCGCTCCGAAAATGCATCCCCACTGATCTCTTACTGCTATCAACTCTTCAATGGGTCCTTTCGTCTTCTGTGTTCGCAAGAAGTTAGATACATTGTCTTTGGAAAAGGCCACAGACAGACATAACTGCAAAGTTTTCATCCTTTCATAATATTTCTTCTCTTTGCGGACAGCTGTCTTTCTTGTATATTGTTTTCTACTTAGTCTTTTCCTTTTCCTTGCTTCTTTCTCTTTCCACTCTCTCTTTTGTTCTGCTGTCATTTTATCCCAATCTTCTGGTTGTTTGTGATCTTCTTTCTTTGTCTGGGGTCTCAGTCTTCCTCTCAGAGAGGTGTCTGACTCTTCATCTTCCTCACTATCACTTATGGGCGAGTTGGGCTCTTCTAAATCTTCTGCAGCCTTAGCCCTTGCTTCATCGTAAGGAAAATCCTTTTTGGCTTTAGCTGGGTCAGCCAATGCCACAGATACCATCTCTGCCACGTGGACAGATACCCCTTGCATATGCTTTTGAAACTTGCTTGACCAAGGCCAAAAACTTTCGTCATCGCCCTCGAATATGGGCACTTGACTCAATACGTGCTTCGGCACGCTTGCCTCTTGTCAAGGCTCATAACCAACGTAATCTATCTCTCAAACGCAGAGTTTAGGGAAGCCACCCCGCTAAGGGTATAGAATAACCGAAGAAAAGACTTTTAATAACTTTGGGTCACACAAAATGTTATGACCTTAACAGAATGGTAATACTCATTTGATTCTAGGCATTCCAGACTATGATTCGCGAATACTCTAGAAAGTGTCCTTGTCAGTAATAAAGGTATTAATAACTGTCCGGCCTATGAACTGCCTATGACTAAGACTATCCAAATTACCGGTAAATTGACTAGGTGGAGAAACGGTTATTAATAGTACATTACAACATGGGTTGAGTTTTAGACGGTGACGTTCAGTATTATTATTTGCAAAGGTGTTGGCCAGGTGGTATGTATGTTTTAGCGAGCAGCCTTCGTTTTTGGGCGACGGTTGGACGTTGAGTTTTCCTTGTTGCAGTCGGACAGTGGCATGGGACGTTAAGCTATGAAGACTTGTTATTAAGCAGGGGGAGTGGGGAAAATTTGTTCCTTTTCTTTTGTTTGTGCTTCGACGTGGCTCTTGTGTAGTCTGGGAAGCAGGAGGGCGGCTAGTCGTCGTTGGTTGTAGCAGTGGGGACGTAGGGGGAGACCGTCATAAGACATGGAAATTGTTTTTTTTGTTTTTTTTTTGTTCCTTTTGGGACGGGACAGTTGTTGCTCTTTCCTCTTCTCTCCTCTCTCTCTCTCTCTCTGACTTGCTAGCATAGGGCAAGGACACTTGGACCCTTTTTGTATTGCTCAGTTCATTTTTCTTCTCTCTTACATTATGTGATAAGAAGTTAGGGGGAGATATATGTTTGTGTGAGATGATACTTATATGTCTGGTTTGGTTTCAACTTGGCTAACTGCGATTGTCGATTGCATTTATGTCGTAGTTGTTGATGTGAACATGGTGTGTGTTATTTCTATGTTTGGTGGAGGAGACATACTCAATATGTGAAGAAGTTGTTTGTTGTGCTTATGTGTTGCTATATTGCCGAACTCCACCGGAGATAGGATAGCTCACTTGCTCATTTCGTTATATTTTCTACTAGTTTGTTCGTTGTGCTTGTCAGCATCTCGTCCATTTACTTGGTTGTGTTCGTGACACTGTTGAACATACATTAATGTATTTGACGTTGACATATACATATATGTATCTTCATATTGCGTGTTGGTCATTTTCCGTGCGAATGGTCGGGATTGCTCATGTATGCGATATTAACAGTGATGTTGATGTGCTTATTGCTTAACGTTGTGTTTAAGGTGTTGCTGTTTGAATTGTGACCATATTTTATTAATTAACTTGTTTGACTGTTGTCTGGCTTTATGATCATCATTTACTATGTTGGCTCATATCAGCCGCTATTCCTAAATAGGGGGAGCAATGGACAAATTTGTTAATATAGTATTTAGTCATATCGACCTATATATAGGTATTAATAGTTCTGGTTCTGGTGGCAGTCAGTTCCTTCATAGAACTGATCATTGCTTTACCTCAAGTTTATACTCAGCTGTATTTCCTTTATTTAAGTTTAGGCCGGGGTAGTTAGTTTGATTTGATTGAGCCCGTGTCTGGTTCAGTTTCCTTCTGTCTAAACAAACGGACCAAGTGTCTGAAGTACAGAATGGGAACCCCTCCCCCGGCAACCTGGCAAAGTTACAACGGTCCCCCAGTATATCAGTTCAAATATTTACTCAGACAAAAGATCAAGATCCCGCCCAGAGAGATCAAAATCAGTAACGTTCATACTAAGTGGTAATGATATGACTGAAATAGGTAATACGTAAAAAGGTAGCCACCAGTACCAGAAATGTCAATATGACTAGTAATTAGTATTAATATTAAGGGCCGCTATGACTAATTACTCTCCCACTTCCTAAGGGATTTTCCGATGTATTAATATCTTACTCACCATTACTGAACCATAATGGTATTTAATATATCTAATTGTAAGTGAACATAATGGAGGATTCGTCGCGTATAACAGAGCGAACTATCGATACTGAACACTCTTCCCCTGTCACGGATTCTTTAGCATGTCCTACCCTCTTTCACTACCCCCCCCCCCCCCCCCCGCTCATCTCTCGTACACTTTGCACTACTTCCTACTTGCCTAATTTCCTCCTTAACCTTCATTTCTTTCTACTTCAATCTTCTTTGACTGTCGCTCTTTGTCTTTCATGTCAAGTTTTCCTTCACCTGCTTCTCGCCATCAAGGGTCAGAGAGAAGGCAGGCCGATTTTAGTATCTCCACCAGTGGTGCGAACACCTAATAAAGCTCCTCCGCCTCGCGACCTGGCCTCTTGTTTCTCCCGCCCAGAGCGCGCTGGCTGCTCAGGCCTGCCCCGCGGCTTCTTCAGCGAAATCCTTGTACATGTTCGACGCAGAGCGTGCAAACTTGAGGCCTTTGCCGATCTTGATATCCTAGACACGGCAAAGAGCGGTGAGAAGGGCAGACTAGGCAGACTAGCAGGCGGAGGCGGCGGGACCCCGAAGGCGCTGGGTTGCTGGACGCTGATGACTTGGTGCGACTTAAGCACAAGCAGCTGGTAGAACACCACCGCCGCCGCCTGCACCATCGACCAGACACAAACACACAGACACAGACACACACACACACACACACACACACCGCCCGTAAGCGAGCACGGCGGCCACGCGCAAGCAGCGGGGCGGCTAGGCG